>WEIV01007712.1:5777-32792 GCA_013390005.1 Calyptomena viridis | reverse complement strand
AGATAAGAATAGGGTTGTAAACCTGAGAATATTGATTAGAAACTTGTTTAGAAACCACTGGTCTCTCTAAGAGGAATTACATACGTTTGGACCAGGACAAGAAAGTTGTTTGCAGGGTGCCAAGAAGACCTGTTTAAGATGGCAGTACTGATATAGGCCATGCTTGCCTACAGAAAATTGTTTTCCTTCTACAGTCTTATCCTGATGTAAAGTCCTTTCTTACAGGACACAGAGAGCCCCCCACCAATTAGAAGAAAATTCCACATCTTCCTAGTACACATCTGGAAAACGGTTCCAATTAGATATTGAAGGCAAAGTGGTTATTTTCCTACGCACACATTGAAATGGGCCACATTCTCCCTCAAATTCTAGTCCCTTCGTGTAACTTCAATTGTTCTGAAAATCAGGGAGAAAAGTGATGCTACACAGAGGTAGCAGGGTATTTGCTCTTTCATGAGATGCTCTAATATTACATCATCAGCTACTGAAATAGCTGGTTTGACCCCAAGTATCATATTTGTACTCAGGGTAAAATTTTGGAGTGGAACATTGTTTAGTATTTTACTTAGAAATTCCCTAAATGCAAGTTAAACATGCCCAGTACTAACTTACTCAATAGTCATCCTGGCAACTGATTCAAGAGAGTTGTAGCCTGCTGCTGTGAAATTATCCTTATATCTTTCCATCTTAATAGCTTGTAACCATTCGCCTACGGAGCAGAAAGTGGTAAAATCGGGAGTGTTCTGGTCCAGAAGAGGGCTAATTGGTCTACGGAGAAGGAAAAAGGAAAGTAAGTTGTTTCCAAAGAGAGTAAAACATCAGGGAGTATTTAGCAAGGTGAGAGTCAAATAAGTTTGGGGTATTAAAAATGTCAAGAGTAGAAAGTAATATTATTTTTTAATAGCTCTTGACTATGTAGCTCACAATATGTACTTCCTAACCTGACTCACACAAAAGATGAAAGGTCAGAGTGAGCAAAATCAACCTAATGGACTACTGTTACCAACAGAAAATAAACCTTATTACCTAGCATGACAGCAGCTGCAACTAAGTTGCTGAGTAAAATAAAGATGCTATTGTTTTAGGCATCTTAGAAAATACAGTAGTAGCAATTCCCATTAATTCAATTTGATGGGACAAAACAAAGACAAGGAAAGAGCAGAGACACAAAGTAAGTTGCTTAAGGTCACACAGCAAATCAGTCAGTAGAAGAATAAGGAGGAGAACACAGGCCAGTTGATTCCCTAATGCATGGATCTAGTTAGCAGATCAAAAGATTTCCATGATTAAATAATTCACCTGAAATTTATGAAGAGGCCATTAAAAACTACACCATGAAATACAATGAGATGCAATCACTGAAAGGAGTTAAAGCCAGAAAATGAAAGATAAAAATCTAGAATGTAGCATGTCAAAGTACATTGGCCAAGCAGGAGTATTTTTAATTACTCTTTCTACTGCAGCAGTTCCTACGGCAAGGGATGCATCATATAAAACTACAATAGACAATGATCCTTGCCCTCCAGACTTTACAATTTCAAGAAACAAGGAAAACAAAGACTGCTAATGGTAAGAGTGTGGAAAAAGGGATGAGCAGCCAGTAGTTTACTGAGAAATGTGTTAGTTCCACAATATTTACTTTATTTTGGTTGTTGGGGTTTTTTTTTTTTTTGGCAAGCAATTCCTTTTTGACTTTGTTCAGCATGGTAAAAAAGAAGGGTAAATGAGGGAAGAACATAGAACAGAAAGAAGAAGGAAGTGAGAGACAGATGAAGCAAGTGTGAACTGGAACCAGCCACCAAGCAGAACACCCAGAACCTAGCCACATGCACCACTATAAGAACACACACTAAAGTTTTTCTTACCTGCTACAGGTTCCCAGTGGGGTTTTCAAGCTGTTTGGATTTCTAATCATTTTGTCCAGAATACCAACTATCTGCTCAAACTTTGGCCTTTCACCACGTTCTTTCTGCCAACAATCTAGCATCAGCTGGTGCAGTCCTGCTGGGCAATCCATGGGTGCTGGCAAACGATAGCCTTCTTCAATTGCTTTTATAACCTAGTGGCCAACATAGTTAATAATTTTTCATCAAGAGTTGTTTAATGAATATATATTGCTACGAAGTTCAAAAAGCATATGAAAAAATAAAATTTAAAAGAAAAATCAATAAACTAAAATTTGCCGTCAGTGTTGCAAAAATATCAGTCTGTTGTTTTGACACTAGCCTTCAGGTTTTCAAATAATTTCCCCAACTTTGTCTTTGGGCTTATTAAGCATATTGTTCTATATGTGCAGAACATAGCTATATTGCCTAGACAAGTGAGCAGCGCGGAACAACAATTAAATTCATCAAGGGAATAACAGATAGATTGATAAATGGAGTTATTTCAGAAAGCATTATTACTTGCCTCAAGGCTTTTATGACAGAGTGTGTGGTAGAAGCAACTGACTTTTAAACGGATAGGGATCTGTGCATGCACATATAAAATACAAAAAGCCTGAAGGTATTATAAAAGGATCCAGGAAAAATGTTTAGCAGATAGAAATTGGTAGGGAAAAAGGTTGTATTCTGTGTCTAGCGATGTATATTAATGATAAAGTAGCAGAAGTGTACAATGTGAGAAAGACCTAGGCGAATGGTATTTTAATATATCACAGAAATTTAGATTTAATAAGAGATGCTGCTAGATGTGATATGATCGAAGGAGAGCATAAATGTCTAAACCAAGAATTACACCCACCTATTGACTTCCTTAGCCAAGTTCATTTCAATTTAGGCAAAAAATAAAGTAAAATCACAGCAAACTGCTGTAAACCTTGAGGGCAGAATAAGAAAGCACATCAGGAAGCAAAGCAGATAAGAAAAGCTAGTGAAAAAGCGCTAAAATACTGTTCATAGGGGATTTCAAATATACTGACATTGACTGACACAGCAGCATTAGAATTGCTAAGGAAGAGTGCTTGTTCCTGAAGGGTAGTGTACAGGACTGTCTTCTCTCAGTTTGTACAGAAAGCAAGATCAGAAGCTGTTCTGGATATAGTTATAGAAAGTGGATCTGGTATGATAAACAAAGTTGGTGAATATCCAGGTTCTAGTAAAAATAATAACGTCAGACAGAAAATATTCAGTAGGTTTTTGTGAGAAAATGCAAAAGCAGTAGTCTGCAAAGTAGACAGAACTGCAGACAATACAAAACGACCTTCAAAAAGCTGGCTGAAATCCAGCCAGGTTTTGTATCAAAACCTTTTGCATAAAAGAAGTTTTGTGAAAAGGGAAGGCATAGCCCAGTGGTAGGGCTCTGACTGCAGGTTTGTGTCACAGAATGTCCTTCTGACCTCAGGGAAGTTGCCTCATCTTCCTAGGACACAGCTTTCTCTCTGAACATTTAAAATGACAGTACTGTCCTACAGCTCAAAAATGACTGAGAAATATTGAATTCCTGCAGAAACATCCACACCTTGAAGAATGAGTTCAGTGACCTTTTAGAAACAGTGAAGTTGTCTGTCAGAGAGGGTGTGGAGAGAGGTTTTCTGCAGAGAACAGGGAAATGGAAGAACAGAAGTTTATAGGAAAGAAAACATTAAAAGTAAAATGTAAGATCCTTTAGAGCTACATTATGAAGAAAAACAAAAGAACAGCTCCTTACGCCTAGAAGTAGCAGTGGAATAAAAGTGAAAAATAAGCTACAGTGTGTACAGGACAACAGGTGTGCTGTGAAAAGTAATGCAGAAATTTCTGACCTTCTAAAAGGCAAGAAGTATTAAACTCTTTGAGCATGGTGTGTATGATTTAGCAAAAATGAAGGATTGCTTAAGAGATCAGAAGACAGAGATCACCAATGAGGAGTGAAAAATTTGGTAACAGCAATAGAAGCAACAAAATTATCTAAGAACCCTTATAACTGGTAAACCATCTATATAAGACTATATCCAAGAGTGTAAGGGAGAGTGAAAACATGAATGAAAGGATCACAAATATGAGTTTTACCCACTCACTAAGATCTGCAGAGAAACCTGAGAAGTGGGAATCAAGATGATGAAAGCATTTTTGAAAGGCTTTGGTGATACTGCGAATTAGCTTCTCTGATGTGTATTTTGAGCAAGAAAGATGAAAATGGGAAATATAAAATAGCAAGACAGCTACAGATGCAACTGCTGTCCATATTCGAAACATTGAAAAAATATTCTAAAATATTGATAAGTAAAGTACCACAAGTGTCTGCTCTGCTAAGAAAGATGGGGAGATCAAAAAATCAGTACTGAAAGATAATGACACAGATGCAGGATTTTTAATTTATTTTTTAATAAGCAAATCTACAAAGAGAACGCAGCTGGAGTTCTTACTAATAGACCTGATTTATATTATTTACACCTCCCACAATTTGTTTTTGAAATTCTGTTTTTGCTGCAAAAAGAGTAAAAGGGAATATTCTTAAGACTCAAGTATACTTTTATCATAATAAGGCTATCTGAGGATGTAAAGCAAAATAGAAGAGGACCAGGTCTGCTCACTTTATATACTGGATGCCAACCAAGAGGTATTAAATATGGGTAACTGGACAATGTAATGTTAGAACTCTGTTTATGGATAAACAACAGTAATAACATAAAACTTATAATAATGTTAATAAATCCAGGAGTGCAGCAAAGAAAAAATATGTAAGCCTAAATTCTTGCCCTTTCTGAAGAACTAATCTGCACTAGAGTCAGTAAGTGAATAAGAACACCAGGAGTCTAATAGGAGAATAGGGTTTTGAGGGCTACTGTTACCAGAAAGGACTAAGCTGAGGTGAGCCCACTGCTCAGAGAAGTTGAGACAACTCTATCTATCACCTGTGCTCAGCCTGCTGTGCCTCTGCAGGGAGTTTGTAGGACGAGTGTTCTTTTGTGCACCCTAGCTCTAGCTCGTTGCTAAAAGGACGACTTTTTTCTTGAAAAGAGATCACTATATAAATCCATCCTCCATCAAGCTACAGCAATGACTTAAAGGAGGAAATGCTGAATTAAAGAAATGCTATCTAAAGATCCAAATTAGGGAGACATATTTTTTAGGAGATCTAGTCTGGTCTATGACTATGCCCACATCCACTTTTAGGCAAAATGATACATTTAAGATATATAAACTGAGGGCATATGTAAAATTAAAAGAACACATTTAGCATTTTTTATTCCAGTTAAATATTCCCACCGGTAACTTTGAAGCAAAATAAATAACAAATGGTAAATTTTTGCATCACAGATTCATCTATGGGTTTGATAGGGTGTGTATATGCTTTGGGGAGGACATACTTGAAGATCACAGCATATAGGAACATTTGAAACTATTTTACCAAGCAACTGATGCATCTTTTAACTATGTGCTATTGAAGATTATCATGAAAAATGCTAAAAATGGATGAAACTGTAAGAAGTTGCAATTAGCTGTTTTATGAAAACGGCTTGGTCATGCGCTTCACATGCAGTTTTCAGTAGAAGGAATACTTATCAAAATCCAATAAGAAGCACAAAGATACCAAAATTTCTCAGCTGTTCAAAAGTTTTTCTTTATTGTTCCCTGAAAGATAGGTAAGGTTTGCCTTTGAGGCATCTTATATTCCTGTCAGACTTCTTTTATGTTTGAATCTAGTAGAGAAGGAAGGTGTCAAAAGAAATGAAACTCTACTGGGTGTCTAGGGAATGTAAATATTTCTCTTTCTCTGCCCCAAGGACTTGTTTGCCCATATTTTGACAGTCCATGAAATCTTTGACACTGAGACCTGTCAAATATTAACAACTTTGCACTGTGCCAAACTGATTCATCATTTACACTTTCATCTTTTTTCTTTTTAACTTTGATGTTGATCATTTAATAAAATATTAAAAGAACAATTAAAAGAACATTCAAGTCCCCACCTGAAGAACTTTAAATGAGACTCTTTCTGACAACTTTCACACCTATATGTCTTTTTCCTGTGTAATTTCTATATTAATAGATACTCCTGTCAGAAATCAGGAATAACACCCATTTGTTCTATTACTGCTGACCTGTTGCTCTGGATCATATTTTATGCAAACAAGGGTACTGTTAAATCAGCATAATTAACTTGAAAAAGCCAAAGTAGGTCATTAACTGCCACTCAGACTTTTAACAACTTTTTTCAACTGATTAATCATTGCTCTAAGGTCAGAAACCTCAGAATTATTTTTTATTGGAAAAAAAATTAATTCTTTCCAGGCTTAAGCATAATAAAGTGAAGAGCACATATTACTATTTTTGATGTTCAAGTTTTACTTGATCCTTGGAACAGAAACCCACAATATCCATGTGGTAGAGGAAAGATTTTCATCTAGGCAAAAAGTGAAAGCTCTGTAACTTTTTCATTTTCTGAGAACCATATTTTGATAAATTTCATTTCTAAACCAACATTTTATGCATTTGTAGTGAAAAACATATGTATGTTTACAATATGTAATTTTTGTTTTACTAACACACACGCACATTCACAAACAGACAAACCTACATCTTGATTTGACATGTCCCAGTAAGGCCGCTCTCCGTAAGACATTACTTCCCACATAACTATTCCATAACTCCACACATCGCTGGCTGATGTAAATTTGCGATACTGAATGGCTTCTGGAGCTGTCCATCTCACTGGAATTTTTCCACCCTATGGAAAAAAATAAAGGAAGAAAATTCTCTTTTGTTCCCCCCAAAAATTTTCGTATCATCTTCCACAGAATGTATTTATAATTATTTCCATCAACAGCAAAAGCAGCACTTATATCACCTACTGTAGTTGACCAACTGCAGAATTTTCAAAGCTGCCTAAGGAATTTTAGTCTCTGAAAACACTTGGAACATAGAAACTTACGTTAAGTTAGATGCATTTCTTTGGAAGTGCTTATCCCTCCATTGATTTTAAAGGGGTGCTTAGATGTCTGATTTACACTAGTCATTAACTCCTGGCTGAAGCTAGGTGAAGGGAATCTCAGCCTGTGCATATACATCCCATTAACTCGTCACATGGCTCCTCTGAAATCTTGGTCTGGTATTTTCAAATGAAGATGCCACTTAGAACCAAGTGGCAGGAGTCACAGCTGTGAACACCGGTGCGGTTTCCTGGATCCCTGTGCCTGTTGGAGCAGATTCCAGGGGCCGCTCCTTTCCACAGCATGAGAAAATACGTACAGCAAGGCCCCATGGGTGGGGAAGTGGAGCTGGCTCAACAAAAGAATAAAGAATATAGTGTGCCTGATGAATAGATATTTAAGAAAAGGGTCCCACCCAAAAGCAAGGGAAAATATAGGTGTTGAGCTTTGTCACAGTCTAGCCTCAAGCTAGTCAACCTTTTGGTGAGATAAAATCTAGTCTGAAAAATAGGAATAGCCTACAAATATTTCAACTGACTCACAGTAAATTAGATGATTAAGATTTTTGTGGGTAAAACTTCCTCTTTGTTTAAACAGAAAATCATGAGGAGGGGAATAATGAAGATAGTGTACAAAATTTTTAGAACTTTATCAAATAAAAATGTATGTTCTTACAAAAATACTATTTCCTAACTACAGTCCGATTTCTGCAGAGACAACTCCTTTTGACCAGTTAACATTTCCCAAGCAATTAATGTATTTCTCCTATATATACTCTCTAGAAGACATGCTTCTTAATAACCGCATCTCAAAACTCTGAAAACCCATCGATTTCTCTTACAGTTGTAGTGTAGACAGCCTCTGGATCATCTTCTATAACTCTGGAAAGGCCAAAGTCTGATACTTTACAAACAAGGTTGCTGTTGACAAGAATATTGCGTGCTGCAAGATCCCTGTGCACATATCCCATATCGGCCAAATATCTCATTCCAGCAGCAATTCCTCTCAACATTCCCACTAGCTGAATGACTGTAAATTGCCCATCATGTTTCTGGAGGGAAGAAAGGAGCAGCGATTCTTGTTAGTATAGCTGAGAAGAGAAATAAGAATTAGTTTTACAACTTTCTAGCTTTCTACTTATTTACTTTTTCTGTGGCAATTCATCCTAGGGCAAAGAAACTCACTTCAAACACAAGTTTTACTTTCTTCAGAGATAAAGCAGTACATCCAGTTAAGAAACGTGTGAGTAGTTAATCTACTAACAGTAACAAAACTTGCTCAGCACTACACATTTCTGTCTAAGTCATGATAAGTCACTTCTAAGAGAGATTACCTCTATTACCTGAAGCTCTTATAGTTTGCTTCTATGCTTTTCATGTCTCATTATAATTATTTGTATCAAGAGAATAAGAACTATCTCCTTTTTGGAACCTTAGCTACTAATAATTTTTATTAATAACTTGGAGTTTATCGAACAAGTATTTCTCTTCTCTACAGAGTGTTTATACATCATCTCACACTGTCTTGTGTACCTGGTAAGGAGTCAGAACTGGCAAGCTCAGAACACGCTTAAAAAATGTTAAACTGTTGTGATGTGAACTTGCATTTCTTCTTCCTTTGTTCATCTCTTAAACAGAACCCCCATTCATTTAGGGATTCTTTTATGCTGATTTCCACCATTTTTATGTTGACACAATAAAATTCTGCCAAAAGGCAGAAGATTGGCCTTCAAGTATCAGTGGTTTTATTTCAACTGGTGGCAACAATAAAACCTGTCATGTCTATGCCACATTAAATCACACAAATTTCTAGAATCTCTCCATATGATCTTATCTGATCCTCTCATTTCTGATCTGGTTTTGCTGAAAAAACATAGGGAATTGCTAGTATTTGTCAAGCTTCATTTGAGCCTGAAAATCATATTAATTATATTAATATCATGCACGTATACTTATACATACATATATGCACGTATACAAATTATATTTTTAAAAAGTGTCAATATGTAATATACAGCACTGTATTGGGTCTAGCTGAGATGGAGTTCATTTCCCCAAAGTACTGTGCTTTGCATTGGTAGCTGGAAAGGTGTTAACACACCAGTGTTTTGGCTACTGCTGAGCACAGCATTAGCAGTGTAACATTCCTTCCCCAGTCAAGGGCAAGATCCTGGGAGCACACACAAGTAGGCCAGCTGACCCAAACTACCCAAAGGGATATTCCATACCATATGGTGTCAGCTCAGATATAAAAGGTAAGGGAAAGAAGAGAAAGGGGAGGGAGCATTTGTTGTCTATAATGGTTGCCTGCAAAGAAACCATCATGTGTGTTGAAGCTTTGCTTCCCAGGAAGTGGCCAGACATCGGTTGCTGATGGGAAGTAGACAATAAACCTTGTTATTTTCTGCTTTGCTTGTGCACACACACTTTTGCTTTTTGTTTTAGTAAACTTCCTTATCTCAACCCATGTGTTGTTCTCCATCTTATTCTATCTCCCATGTTTGGCTGGGAAGGGGAGTCATAGAGTGGCTTGGTGGGCACCTAGTGTCCAGCCAATGTCATCCTGCTACTGTCATTTTTGGTGCTGAAACCTGGGAACATGAGGATTTTGAGATAAGGATAGTAATTGGGGAAAGTAATGGGCAAAACAAGCACTGAATAATGTTAGAGAATTAAATAATTTTGTGGAATTTTTGTTGTAATTGTGGTGAAGGGTAAAGGGGTAGAATTTGTGTAAATTGTTCAGTTTAGTTTGGTGTAATGATGATGTTATTTTGATTTTCTGTGTGGAGAATTTTTGGTTTGTTTAATTTTGATTAGTTGCTTTTGTTGATATAAGTGAAGGCTGTGTGATAAATGTTGACTTCTATGATAATTCTTAAACACCTGATTCACAGAGGGAGGGGTGGAATGTATTGGGTCTCTGTGACCAGGTTTTGGCAGCAGGGTGGTTACAGGGGTGGCTTCTTTGAGAAGCTACCCCCATGTCCAGTAGAGCCAATGGCAGCGCCGGATAGACCTGACACTGGCCAAGGCTGAGCCAATTAGGATTGCTAGTAACACCTCTGTGACAATGTATTTAAGAAGAAAAAACAAGTTATTGTGCAGAAGAAGATTGCAGCCAGTGAAGAGCAGAGTGACAACAATGCAGGCACCAAAATCAGCGGAGAACGAGAGGGAGGAGGTGATTCAGGTGTTGGAGCTGAGGTTCTCCTGCAGCCCATGGTGAAGACCATGGTGGAGCAGCTGTTCCCCTGCAGCCCATGGAAGACCACAGGGGTGCAGAGATCCATCTGCAGCCCATGGAGGAGCCCACACTGGAGCAGGAGGATGCTGCAAGGAGGCTGTGAAACTGTGGGAGGCCCATGTTGGATCAGGGTCCTGGCAGGGACCTGTTGACCCATGGGGAGAGGAGCCCATGCTGGAGGAGGATTCCTCCTGGTAGGGATTTGTGACCTGTGAGGGACCCACGCTGGATCAGCCTGTGCCTGAAGGACTGCATCCCATGGAAAAGTGACCCATGTGGCAGATGTTCATGAAGAATGATTGCCCATGAGATGGACTCACATTGGAGAAGTTTGTGAAGGACTGTCTCCCATTGGAGAGACCCCACGGAAAGCAGGGGAAGGACTACTCTCCCTGAGCAGTGGCAGAAACAACTGACCGTAACCCCCATTTCTGCCTCTCTGTGCTGCTGTAGGGGGAGGAAGCAGAACTTGGAATCAGGTATGGTGGGGGAAATGTGTCTTTAAGATTATTTTACTTCTCATTCTCAAGCTCTGATTCTGTTAGCAATAAATTTAATTAATATCCTCACTTTGAGTCTGTTTTGCCTGTGATGGTGATCAGTGAGTGATTTCTTCTGGTCCTTATCTCAACTCATGAATCCTTTGCTATATGTTCTCTCCTCTGTCCAGTTGCAGAGGGGAGTGAGAGAGCGGCTTTAGTGGGTACCTGGCATCCAGCCACATATTTATATAAGTTTTCATTTTGGTACTTACCCTAAGAAATGCATCTAAGGCCCCATTCTCCATGTATTCTATTACAATCATGACTGGTTTCCCTGAAAGGAAAGAAACCAGATATTTGAGAAACTGTAAAACAAATGGAGTGCCTTTTGATAAAACAAACGTTATGCCTTTAAAGGACTGAATCATTGAGACAACAAACATTTCTGAGTCCCCCAGAATTGGTACTGAGCTCGAATTTCTTAAATGTCTGCATGGAACGTGGTCATGATTCACCAAATTGAACCATACAAATCGAAAAGTCAGTGTGTCTTCCTAACTCCTGCTGTGTGAACAGGACTTTGGAATAATGACACCTCAGATAATATGAAAGGACATAAGAAACCTTATCTCTCTGCATGGCCTTTGAGGCTAAATGAAACTAGAAAAAGAATATGTTTCAAAGTACTTCATCTTTTAACCATGCATACATCTAAATTTTTTCATCACGTTGTAGCATAAAGTAAGTATTGTTTTAGTTAGTTACGCATCAGGAGAAAATCCATTAGGAGTGTGCAATCTGGTTATAATTTGAATCTCTGACCATGAATAAGCTAGAGTAATTTCTGCCACGGTGTTTTTATTTGACTGACAGGTTGAGCTGCTGCTTACCTCTCGTAACAACCCCTTCCAAGTGAACAACGTTGGGATGGTCAAATTGTCCCATGATACTTGCTTCACACAGGAAATCTCTTCTTTGCTTTTCAGTGTAGCCAACTTTCAGAGTTTTTATGGCTACTGCAACATCTCTCTTGCCAGGAAGCTTTAGACGCCCACTGCACACTTCACCAAACTCTCCTAAAATTAAGTAGATCAATGATGAATTATTCCAACTATCAATATTTTTCACAGACCTTGGTTCAACTAGCTACTTAAGTGTGTGTTTAAATTTTACATATGAATGTTCATATTTGAAATGGATTACTTAGGCACGAGTTTCAAATGAATTGCTGACCCTTACGGAATAAACACTTCATGTTAAGCCAATCAACAGGACTGTTAACTGAATATTTTAAAAGACTTGTTAGTAATTTGTTGCATCTTTTCCCAAAAATAGGAAATAAAAATGAAGTGGCTTTCATAAGAAAACACTACTATAGAAATAGTAAGACCATTTCTAAATGAAAATGTCATTCTGATCTACATGGTTTCCTTGCTATCTTTAGAGCCAATGTTGTTTTTTTTTCTTTCAAAAGGCAGCTTTTGCAGAGCCGCTTTTAATTTACTTAGCATCGTTATGGCGTTAAATGAAGCATTACATTATTACCTTCAAGCAGAATATGTTACTTTGCAGATTATGACATGAAAGGTGTGACTTGTAACAATTTTGTTACATAAACAAACACAAGCAAATGCTGCAAGTTTGTAAAAGGTTCTAAACTAACCAACAGTTGAAACTTGAAGAAATATGTGATAAAAAAGGCCAAACAGCCAGCAAGAATACAACAAAAAAAAAGCCTCAACAATCAAATTTGTGAGAGAAGCAATTGGACTCCATCAGACAGGAAAGAGGGTGGAAGCATGTGAGATGTTGAGATGGATGGCAATATATCTACCTCGCTATTAATGAGAAAATGAAAGATCTAAGGATTGTCCCCTGCCTCACAGCTGTGTCAGAAGACAGGAAAAGTGAGATATCCAATTCTGCAGCCAGGAAGAAAAATCTCTTTGTATATATAGAAGAAAAGAGTAGTAACATATCTTATACTGAATAAAGGGGAACATGTCTTTAAAAGGGAAAGACTCAGTGCAAAAGTATTTAATTATTTGGTACTTTGCAAATTCATATGGAGTATGGGAGATATAATTCCAAGTCCCTCCTCCAAAACAAATCAAGTTGGAAATTTACCTCCTGCATGCCTGTGTAGTGCCTTAACATTAAGCTGTTAGATACACACAAGTACGCAGACACATCTACATCTAAGACATGTTTTAAGATGAGTGCCAAAAAAAATGATTGAACTAGGCAAGACCTACACAGAGAGTTTGACTTGGGACATAGACTGAGATCCCAATAAACTTTGTGGGGTAAGAACTTAAGTGCACAAACACACTGGCAAGATGTCTGGCTGGCAGTGGAGAGATTTATGCTTGAAAATCAGTCTGAATGCCTGAAGAGAGAGATGTTGAAGTGTCCTAATGGATGGGTTCTGAGAAACCTTGTTTAGAACACTGTCAGCATTCAAACGCTACTGTTCTCCTGAGAGCCCCAACAGCAGAGCTTGGGGAAAGAAAAAAGCAGTACCTGGGTCTCAGCTTCACAGTTCTCCAGCCAGAAAGGTAGAAATTTGACCATGACAGTATTTCCAACCGACTTGTTTGGGCAAATCTCCACTCAGTATGGTTTGTTTTATGGATCTTACAGGAGGTGACTGCATAACAGAATCAAATTCCTCTCCCTCCTGTTCTGTATTAGCTGAATCAAGGTTAGTTCAAATCCACTCCATATACCTCTGTTAATACTGTGCTGTACCTAAGCTAATTGGCCAGACAAGTGTTCCTGCCTGCACATTATCCTCAGCCGTCCTGGGGCACTGGAGTCAAGGTCTGAACGGCCATGCAACAGCTATGAATAACATAAGGCATAGCTGTTACATACACAACGACTAGCTGCACATGCCCTTAGCTTGGTGCCTTAACCTCTCTCCTGCACTTCATTAGCAACATGGATGACTATTAATGAATTCATCACTCACCTCACTCACAGCTCCTAGCCTCAAGAACTTACTAAAGGATAACAATTTTCCCTAGCAGTACTTTCCAAATTTGTTTTTGTTCCATGCCAAAAACAAGACGTGAGTATAAGTGTGTGTCTGTGTTTCTGTGATATTTCAGAGCCAGGTAATTAGGATACTTGGCACAAGAAGACACTAGGGCCTAACTCCTTTCCAGCTCTCTCTGATCTGATTTTGATTGATTTCCAAAAGCAGATCACGCACACTCAGGCAAACCAGAAACTTGAACTTGTATGTTACGCATTTCAGGCCAGGATGCTAGCCAATAAATTACTTTTATTCCCAAGAAAATAGTATATTCAGCTGAAATGATGCTGAAAAAATGAACCAGAAAATATGACAACAAGAGTGGGGATACTGAACAGCCGCACAGCCACTAGCTCAGCATGTCAACAAGACAGAGGCTAAAACAAAAGATGCATGGTATGAACAACTTAACATAGTGGACACCATATTCTGTATCTGACAGGTGGCCACTGCGGAATGGTAATGAAAATGTTGGCAAGGAAAGCACATATCCCTCATGCAAATTGAGCACAAGCATACTTGCACCCTGTTTCTCTGAGAGACGTGGCACTACTCAATAGTTGATGTGGCCAGCATCGTTGATGCATATTGAGATTGCTAAGTGGCTTTTCTGGTGCTGTCACTAGCAGAAATTCCATATTCTTCTTTGATGTATGAGTTTCAGCTGCTGCTTTGGGTCTTTAACATTCTGTTGTTCCTGGACTGCATCTCATTTCACTCCTGTTTGCTATTTACATCAACAGGTTAATGCCATAGCTAAATGCCACACACAATATGCTTTCACCATTGCACTTCTAATTAACTTTCTTCAGAATGACTACTGACACACATTAGTTATTTTTGCTATCAGTTATACGCATTAAAATTAAGAATAAATTAATCTGCAGTCAACAAAATTGACATCCTAGAATTTGTCATAACAGTGAAAATACATTTTAAACTGTATTCTCTGCAGCTCAAGTTTTTTCAGCATTTTGCTCAAAAGTCATTGGCAAAATCCAGCTGAATATATCTTTGTGCTCTGAACTGTAGCTACACTGGTAACTCAAAGTGAAAGATAAAGCTCTGTTATTTTTTATGCTAATCATGTATATTGTGTATTTATTAGAAGAGACACTGCCACTCTAGCAGCACAAAAATTACTAGTTAGCAAGGGCTGGATTCTTATGCTCTTACTCATCTGAAGGAATAATTTTCTCAGCAGTGTGGTTAATTTTAACGTTACTACTCCTTGATTAAGACATGATTCAACGTGAGTGGGGTTACTTTAAAAAGGCATTGTGAATTCTAAGTTTAAAGAATTTTTTACAGGTAAACCAGCTTATTTTAGAGATATTTCTTTTGTTTTTACATAATACCATAGTATGTAATTTACACAGCCAAACTACAGGGTGATTTAAAAAGTATTCTAACTAATACTTGTATAAAATGACAGGAAAGTAAACGAACACTTCCTCAAGGTATCGAAAGTATTTGATATTTTTTTTACCCATGGAAACTTAATTTCACTACATGGAGTAGTGCAATAAAAATGTCACATATCTTATTAATGCAAACAAATGAAGCTGCCTTTTTAAAGCATGAACACCATGGCTTAAATAGTTGGTAGACAGTTCAAGAGGAAGAAAAGCAATGTAGAGCTGGTGCAATTACAATCAGTCATAAGAAGTTAAACAATAACTTTTTGTATTCATAAACTATCAAAAAGAAAAATGGTAGAAGAAAAAACAGCCTTAGGGAAGATTTTGTTATACAGAAACAAGACCTTCCTAGTCTCTATTTAAGATTTTGTGCCGCAGCCAGTTTTCCTTACTCACATGAACAAAGCTTCAGAGGTCAAAAAAGCCCTCTTGCAAAAGGCAAGCAAGCAAAATTTGCACAAATACCAAACGCCTTTACTCTGACAGTAAATAATAGGCAGCAAAATTGGCCCCCTCCCCCCAATTCCATTTTTTACTGCAGAAACAGGATTAGAAACCCACAAGCTTTCAATGTCAAGCAAGACTTTTAATTTACTCATTTATTTGGGGGGGTTTGTTGGGCTTTTCCCTCGTTTGTTTTTACATTTTAGAAGCAAGTAGAGCTTCATTGCTCTGAACCACTCTAGCAAATGCAAAAAGTTATTCTATACTTGAGGTATAATTATTTGCCTGTCATTATGATGTATGAGTTTCGATCCTGCCTAAATGGAACGGTTGAATCAGGAAGCCACGGCAGCCTTACCTGCGCCAATCACACGCTCAATTTTAATACAAGAGGCATCTAGCTCCTTGGCGAATTGATGGACAGCTCTATTTGGGTCCTCGTAGGTTTCAGGGTCAATGTAGGTTTTGGTGCCTGGAAATTTAACTGTAATGATGTAAGAAAGCATGACTGTGATGAAGCAAAAGCACTTATTGTGCAGTCAGCCCAGGAATTTCATTATGCAGAGTGCTCCTTAGAAGAGGGAACCTGTTTCCACGCTGCCTGAGTCAGAGCCGCTCTGAAAGGCAACCTTAGTTTTAGGCATCATCTGCAAGCATGCTGATACAAGTACACAATCCCATCTCTAAAAATGACTAACATTAGCATCTGCACCTCCACCTTGAACTGAAAGAAGTAATACATATTAAATAGTGCTTAATGGAACAAAATTCAAGGGTTGAGTGGGAGTAAAAGCAAAGTGGAGGAAGGGGTATAAGACCACCAGAGGAGGTGAAAGTTTCTTTTCTGTGTAAGCACAGCTTCTCCTTTTGTCCCAGCATGCTTAAACAGCATTTCTTCAGGTTATTTCTGTCTTCTAGTGGGATTTAAAAGGGTTTTCCTCTACCTCCTTCAGTTTGCTTAAACTACTGAATGTAATATTGTTTGCAGACTGTGGCAATAGTCAAAGTATTCACAGCACCTAGAAATTATATCCTGAGGTATATTTCTTGCACTATAATATGAACATGAGAAACACTTGTAGTCAACTTGTAAATGGATAGGAAGGGAAAGTGGGCTCTATGGTACAAATATTTCGCCTCTCAAGCACCTAAGTGAATAATATGCAGTAACTTGTGTTTTGCTCATTCCTTTTCCAGTATAACACTTAGTGCAACTCAGGCAGCATAGTGCTCTGGTCAGCATGCAGGTTTTTTCCATTAGTTTACTGATGATTCAGGTAAATTATTTTTTGCTGTTTTGGTGAAAGTAGAAACTCGTGATAATAGTAGAGCAACCATACAGAAATCTATTAATCAAGCAAATTTTATGAAATAAATTTACTCAGAAAGATTATACTCTTGAGTTTTAATTAAATCAGTGAATTAAAACTCAACATAAAAACGCAGAAATGTTTCTCTGCTAATTGATATACTGATATACAAGAACAGAATCAAAAGTCAATACAAAATACAAGTAAAGTTGCTTTTTTATTCTTTTAACATAAAATATTTTAAATTGGAAAATATATTGAAAAATAGCTTAGTAATCTTATTTATGTTTCAGATGGTATTAATAGCCAAAAACCCACAATACCTCATATGAATGAAAAAAAGAGAAATTGCTTGAGTAACCTAATGAATTTACAACCAGAGAAACTATTTGAAATGTTGGCCAGATGTTATTTTCTGTCATATTATGTATTTAAATAGATGTTCTTCCAGTTGTATTGACAATGCTGTGAATTTTTAGAATTATTAATATTTATTTCTTAAAACTTAAAGATATTGGAGGAAATCAGATTAAAGCCATATGTTGACCAGCTGTAATAGTGCTTTTAGGCAAGGAGACAGAGAAGGAACCATCCTCTTGTGTTTGTGAAAAGGGGCTTGGATTAGAAGTAACCTTGCAAATCTCAAGTGGGCCTCTGATGGTTCTTTATTCAAGCTGTCATAAAACATTTTGACAGGCCAAGGCTATCCTGGCATAGCAATGTGAAATAATGCTGGCCTGCATTTGCAGACACTGTTAGATGAAAACAGGAGGAGGAACCGAAATATAAATCTGAATTGCTTGACTAAACTCCTCCATTGTACTTGCATCTTCAAGTGTGGCACTTGAGGTCACACAGAGATGAAGGGAATTGAAATTAAATATATGATACTCCATTAAATGCAGTGCTTTAAAATCCGCTTTAAAAAATGTTTGCTCATAAGTTTTTGTTGCAAGTATTTGTTGTAAGACAGGGTTTTGAAAATCCAGTCTGCTACCTCTGTATAGAAGAATGTTGTCTAGTTGTTATGGAGCAAAAGGCCACCAAACTGGTGCTCACGGCTCTGTGACCAAGCTGGTGACCACAGCACTGGTTTCCACCTCATTCTGTATACGGCTATCAAATGAAATTAAATAACACCCCTACAATCAATATATGATGAAAAACAATGTTGGTAAAAAGTGACTTAGATTTTGGGCCATGATTTCAAAAAAACTGTGTATGCTTGATCTTCTGATTGATTTGCTGGATAACCAGATTTCTTGAAAGGATAATAAGAGAAATGAACACTATAAAGTCTCACCATTTCTACCAACTATCAATGGTTAAGCAGCAGCTTTCACACTAATTAATTTACAGTTTCACTGAAACAAAGACAAATCTCACCAATAATGGAGATAAGGAAATAAATTATTTAGCTAGCATATTCCTTTTGTTTATATACTGAAATACAAGAATGCATAGTTGATCTTTTCCTTCAAGGACATAACAGGGATTTTAAAAATGAAAGCAGTAGCTCTTCTGAAGATATGAAAAGCTTGTAATGCATTATGAGAGGCAGATTTCAAATCCATCACTCTCAGAATAGCAACATTTAAGTAAAATCAGATTTTTGATGAATTCTTTAAAATCAGATGCACTGCAAAGTGCATGATAAATAATTCTTCTCTCATTATTATTTTCCACCTTTCTTGCACAGTTCATGAATTGATTTACTAAAGCTGCAATGATGTCACCACTTAGTCTGATACTGCATTGAAACAATTTTAGGTAGCCACACACCCAAACTCAGGAAATGTGATCAATTTCCAGCTGACCTGAATTTTTCAGGGAAGAAAAGTAAAACAGAACCCTGATCTGATTTTGAGTGGAGCTTTGCCTAGAAATACTCATTTAAAGAGAAATGTATTGAGAAGTTGCTAAGAATTTATGACTAGTGGCTACTTCATTCTCCATGTGACATTACTTTTTGATAATAGCTCATGGCTTTAATATATCTAAAAGAAGAAAAATCCTATTGCTTTCACACAAAGAAAAAATAATCTAGTGGATTTAACTAGTAATTTAAGTAATTATTGTTAGACAACAAAGGCTACATACAGCATAGCATGACTAAATGGCAAACTGCACTGATATGAGAGTGATCAGGTATGGGAGAAGACTGCAAACCCAGGCATTGATGTGTATCAGAACTTACGTTGTTTAATTCCATTATGTGATTTTCCAATTACAGTTGCTCAAAATAATTTTGCAACTTAGTTTTACCACACTTCCTGAGTTAATAACTGTTTCTAAAAGATATTAAAACATTTTCAATTTTTAATGTCAGAAAGGTATTACAACTGAGAAAGGGCTAAAATAAGAAATTTTTTAAACAATATTTGGATAAGAAGGAAAGTATTCTTGAATAACCATTCCTTTCCTCTTACATTTTCAGCTCAAGAAAGATGCATTTTATTGAATTTTCCTAGGATTCTAGTGTAAATTCAGATGGAATAAGCAATTTTAATAAGAAAGGCTTTAGGTGCTACTCTTAGCTAGGCAAGTGATCCTACAACACAGAGCAGTAATGAAGTGGCTGACCTTTCTTTTCATATTAAATATTCTATTTTTAAGGACATTATGTTTTGTAAATATTGATGGTATGGTATTCACAGTAGCAGAAAACAGCTTTCGAGCAGAAAAGCCTCATTTTTAGGTTGATGCAGTGACTCATACTTTCTTAATCTGAAGTTTGCCTGAGGTAAAGATCATGTAGTCACTTAGGCAAAGGTCTCTGGAATACTGCACCTCAGAGGGATCATTAGGACAACACGAAAAATGTATTCAAAGCAACAAAAAGAAAACAAAAATGCAGAATAAAAACAACAGTACATCGTAGACATGTATAGAAATAAAACCATCTGTGTGAGCAGTGTTGTCTTTAATCTGCATTCTTTTTCTGGAGGACACATTCTTACAGTGTTTAATTTCCCTCTTGCTATTTACACAGCATTTTTGAATTTCCTATGTCATTATCTTTCATGGAGTCTTATTTTAGTATTGTCTGCGCTGTAGTATTGTCTACACTACTGCAGTTGGGAATTTTTGAAAGGGAGGAAAAAAAAACAGAACACTTACAATGAAAGTAAAGTTCTTCATCCCCTTCTTGATCCGCTTTGCTATAGCCACAATGCCTGAAAAGGAAGTAAAACACCAGTTTTACTGGAAAATAATGATTTATTTCTCACATCTAAAGTCCTGACAAAATCAGTTCTGCAGGCTGGGATTTTCAGGCATTGAGTACCAAACTGCTGTAGGTCTTTTGAAACTTTCACCTATAATTCTTTTGAGAGCAGAGTTTTAAATAAATCATGAGCAATTTCAATCAAAAAGCTTTTGTATGAAACACCAGTCGGGACAGGTCCTAAAGAAAAAATTCTAGTTCTGGTGAAAAGCTTCTACAGATAAAACAGAGGATTAAAGAACTTGAAAGTAGAACGCTTTTTACATAAGGGTATTCTTGAACTTACTGCTGTGTATCTTTTTCTTGAATTTAAGTAATTTAAAGTCTGATCAGATAAAGTGTCAGACATCTCCATGTGAGAAAACTGAACAGGAAGAGGGACTTTGAGGAGTACAAGTAAAGAACCTGCTAGGGGTTCCTTTTACAGCACATTTACATAGGGCAAAAAGAACATCTTGATTTAAGTGTCTTGCCAAAGTAAGAGGACAAACCATATAATTGATAATGGGATTTAAATGAAAGCTGTTCTTACTAAAAATTATTTCTATTTCAGTTTTGCAAATTACTATTCGAGATTAGACTATGTCTCAGGAGTTCACAAGAGTGGGGTCAGATGTGCTTAGGCCCACAAAAGATGCAATACCTTCGTCCAATGATGAATCCAAACACCATGAAGACCAGAATGATGGTTCCTGCCACAGCAACCACAGCTATGATAATAACAGGATTCTGTTCACTGGAAACAGCTGTGGCTACAAACAGAGAACAGATTAGTTAAAAATTAATCCCTACAAAGAGACTGCAAAAATTTAAGTCAATCATCATGAATTGGAGATTGTCTGTTATTGTACACTGCTTTTGTCTGACACCATTACATTGACAAAGTTAGTCTAAAGAAGGGCCTCCACTGGAAATTCAACCAAATGCTGCATGAGCCAATGATTGTCTACACCGAATAAAAGCATCCAAGCTAGAATTTCCTTGGCCGAAGCGGCGCAGCCATTAGCTGAAGGCCAGCACCACTAGCACCAGTCACTTCCACTCCCTTCTACTGCTATGCTGCCTTCTGTTTTGCTCAGTTGCTGACTCCCTCCAAAGTGCAAAGACCTAGATATTCCTGTAAAGGAGGGACAGTGGGGGAGTAATCCCTGAAGAGCTCTGCTTTTACTTTCCCTTCTAAAGGTCTTTAATACGACTTTGATGGTTTCCAAGGAAATAGCGTCTTAACTCTAAGAAAAATGTTTGAGCTAAAACACTACTAACACAGATTTCCTAGTTAGCATATTTCAATCTTTTACTGCTATTAATCATTGTAAATAGCTTTTATTGCTTATCATGTTTCTGTTAGCACCAAAAAGGTGCTTCCACATACACAAAATTGAATTCTCCATGCTTCAGAGAATTTACATGCTAAAATATCCACACACTATCACTCTTTTTATTTATATATGCCAAATCTATTAATATATGCAAATATATGCATGCCACATTAATGTAAACTGAGGATGTAAATACTTAGCCTGAGAAACCTTGAGGTTTGTTAAATATATTGCTTGCCTGACATCTAATAAAGGTGGCCATGTACACAGCTGTATTAAATATGCACAGCTCTACCGAACTCTGAAGTGTGCTGGTTTGTAACAATGAGGATCTAGACCAGGAAATGGATAGACAAGGAGACACCAGGCACCTGAAATCATACAGTCATAAAATCATAGAACCGTTAAGGTTGGAAAAGACCTCCAAGATCATCAAGTACAACTTCCGACTGAACTCTACCATGTCAACTAAACCATAGCACTAAGTGCTAAGCACAAAGTGCTAAGTTCAGTCATTTCTCAAAGACTTCCAGGGATAGTGATTCCACCACCTTCCTGGGCAGCCCATTCCAGTGCTTAAGCATTGTTTCAGGAAAAAACTTCTTCTTGATGTCCCCTAGTACAGCTTGAGGCTATGTCCTCTTCTCCTGTCCACTAGCTGCCTAGGAGAAGAGGCTGACCCCTACCTTACTATACTGTCCTTTCAGGTAGTTGTAGAGACTGGTAATGTCTCCCTTGAGCCTTCTTTTCTCCATGCTAAACAACCCCAGCTTCCTCAGCTGCAACTCATAAGACTTGTACTTCAGACTCCCCACCAGATCCATTATCTTTCTCTGGATATGCTCCAGCACCTTAGTGTCTTTCTTATAGTGAGAGGCCCAGAACTGGACACTGAACTCAAGGTGCAGCTTCACCATGCCAAGTACACAGGGACAATCACTGCCCTAGTCCTCTTGGTCACACTGTTCCTGATACAGGACAGGATGCCATTGGCCTTCTTGGCCACCTGGGCACACTCCTGGCTTATATTCTGCCCAATGTTGATCAGCATCCCATGGTCCTTTTCCGCTAGGCTGCTTTTCAGCCACTCTTTCCCTAGGCCTGTAGTGTTAACTGGGGTTGTTGTGACTGAAGTGTAGGACTCAATGCTTTACCTTACTGAACCTCATATAGTGGACCTCATCCCATTGGTTCAGACTGTCCAGACCCCTCCACAGAGCTTTCCTGCCCTCCAGCAGATCAATGCTACTATCCAACTGATTTTCATCTGCAAACTTACCAAGGGTGCACTTGATCCCCTTGTCCAAATAACTGATTAAGATATTAAACAATACTGAGCTTTGGGGAGTCCCACTAATGACTGGATGCAGCACCGTTCACGAGCACTCTCTGGGACTGGCCAACCAGCCAGTTTTTAACCCAGTGAAGAGTGCACCTATCCAAGCCACGGGCTGCAGTTTCTCCATGAGAATGCTGTGGGAGACAGTATTAAAGGGTTTACTGAAGGCCAGGTAGAGTACATCCATAGTCTTTCCCTCCTCCACTAAGCAGGTCACCTGGCCATAAAAGGAGATCAGGTTGGTCAAGCGGGACCTGCATTTCATAAACCCACGTTGGCTGTGCCTGGTTGCTTGGTTGCCCTGTATGTGCTGTGTGATGACTCTCGAGATGATCTGATCTATGATCTTCCCTGGCGCCAAGGCCAGGCTGACAGGCCTGTAGTTCCCCAGATCCTCCTTCCAAGCCTTCTTGTAGATGGATGTCACACTGGCCAATCTCTAATCGTCTGGGACCTCTCTGGTGAGCCAGGATTCTTGGTAAATTATGGAAAGTGGCTTGGCAAGCTCTACTGCCAGCTCTCTCACTACCCTCGAGGGTATTCAACCCAGCTCTGTAGGTTTGTAAGTGTCTCATAGCAGGTCAGTAACTGCTTCTTCCTGGGTTGCAGGTGGTCTATTCTGCTCCTCCACCCTGTCTACCAGCTCAGAGAGCTGGTTGCCCTGGGGATAACTGGTCTTACTGTTGGAGACTGAGGCAAAGAAGGCATGAAGTACCTCAGCCTTTTCCTCATCCTTGGTTACAATGTTCCCCTCCGCATCTAATAAAGGATGGAGATTTTTCTTGTCCCTCTTTTGTTGTTAATGTATTTATACAAACACTTTTTATTATCTTTCATAGTAGTGGCCAGACTGAGTCCTAGCTGAGTTTTCACCTTTCTAATTTTTTCTCTATGTGACCTAATGACATCCTTGTACTCTTCCTGAGTTGCCTGTTCCTTCTTCAAAAGTTCATAAGCTCTTTTTTTTTCCCTGAGTTTCAGTGAAAGCTCCCTATTCAGCCAGTCCAGTTTTCTTCCCTGCTGGGTCGTCTTTGGGCAAATAGGGACAGCTTGCTCCTTTGCCTTTAAATTTTCCTTCCTAAAGTACGTCCAGCCTTCCTGAACCCCTCTTTTTTTAAGGGTTGCTTCCCAAAGGACTCTCTGAACCAGTGTCCTGATCAAGCTTGAAGTCCACCCTCCAGAAGTCCAAAGTAGAGGTTTTGTTACCCCTTTCCTTACTTCATCAAAAATTGAAAACTCAATCATTCCGTTGTTGATATGCCCAAGATGGCTGCCAACCACATCTCCTACCACCCTTTCTCTGTTCATAAACTGCAGATCTAGCTGGGCACTACCCCTGGTAGGCTTCCTTACCAGCTGTGTCAGGAAGTTATCTTCCATACACTTCAGAAACTTACTAGACAGCCAGTTGCAGGCAGACATCTGGCAAGTTAAAGTCTCCCAAAAGAACAAAACGTTATCCAGCAGCTCACAGCATAGATCATCTTCCTCTTCATCTTGGTTGGGTGGTCTGTAACAGATTCCCACCAGGATGTTTGCCTTGTTAGCCTTTCCCCTTATTCTTACCCACAGGCACTCGACCTTACCATTGCTATCCTTAAGGTGTATACAGTTGAAACACTCCACAACGTACAGAGCTATCCCACCAGTTCCCCTTCCTCTCCTGTGCCTTCTGAAGAGCTTATAGCCATCCATTGCAGCATTCCAGTCATGCAAGTGAGACTAATTCAAAGTTTTCCTGCTGCACGATGGCTTCCAGCTCCTCCTGTTTGTAACATACTTTGGGCATTGGTGTAGATGCATTTCATCTGGGCTATCAATTTTACCCCCAACACTGGCATGCTGCCCCTAGGCTCATCTCTAGCAAGCTTGGTCTTATCTTCTTCCCCCTTCAAACCGAGTTTAAAGCCCTGTCAATCAGCCCTGCAAACTCACAGACTGAATCCTTTATCCCCTTTTAGACAGGTGAACTCCATCTGTCTCCAGCAGGCCTGGTGCCAAATAAACCAACCCTTGATTGAAATGCAGCAGACAGATGAAAGAGAAGCAAAGAAAAAAGGAAACTTAACTGATAGCTGATTAACTGAATTGTAGATGGTATGATAATATAGTTAAATGCTGGTAGTGGTAACTGAATAGGTATGTTTGCACCAGGATTTTATGAATTCCACAGAACTGTTGCAGACTTCAGAGGTTCCCATAGAAACAAATAAACCAGTCTTTTCTTGGGAGAAGTGAGCCAATCAACATGATTTATTTTGGCACTGACACTAACCTGTACCAACTGTTTCCCCCCTCAAATAACAAACCCTTTGTTATACTACACAGATTTAGAATAATCTGCACTGGAAGGAAATTACACGCACCCCCCGCCCCACACACACACCCCCTTCAATTTTACTTCCTAAAGAAACTTGGTATGTTTTCTATATTCTACCTAATGCACGTGAGGAAGATCACATTATTACTATAACTCTTTAACTAAAAAGAACGAATGCTTAACTTTCTGAGATACTCAGGTCAGTAGGGTCCTACTGCAGATTTGTCTATGCTCCACTCAGAACTTTCAAGCAATCATTGGTGACTGTCTTGTGCAAGATTGTAGGTGCATAATTAATAAAACTCAGTTCCTGTAAAACAACCAGCCCATCAAAAGAAACAAACCTAAAGAATGTAAAATTTCTGTAAAATACAGAATTTCCTTAAACTAGTCCCTTCTCTCTTTGAACTTCAGTGCAAACCTCACTTGGAAGTGAAGAGGCAGCATCCTGTCACAACGGCTAGGGTGTGAAGCTTCATCCATCAAAAATGTTTGGAAAAATCTTCAGCCCAGCCTGTCACCTAATCCAGTAGCCAAGATGAGTGCACAGAGGCTGACATATGTGAGTGGGTTGCTCTGTGTAACTGCCTCACAGATTTTGGGTACTGGTGCATTCTGGAAGCAAGCAGAAGATGTTTTTTGGGCTCTGGAAAATGTTGGGAACATGGTACACTGGCCAACTGCTAAGACAGGTGGGATGCAATGTATGACGCATTTTTTCATCTTAAAAAAAAAGGCTTGTTTGTGGGGATGGTCTGGTATGAATTAAGTGACAGCAGTCTAAGACATTGGCCTCTGTTCAGCTACTCTGCTGCTTCTCTCTTCATCTCAGTCTGCTAGTTAAAGGGTGGATCTGAACTCAGCTACTGGAACGATCCCTGTGGTCTGGCAGAAACAGAGATGCTAGAGTGTTCTTAGAGCAATGATTTTGTGATGCAGAAGATCCTTTCAGGGGGTGTATGGCATGGTTGCCTGTCACCAGTGTTGTCCCAATGGTAATGACAGGGAATCAGCAGCAGGACAGGGAAGTCTGTCCTTATCTTTGCTTAAACTATGCTCAGACTAAGGGGGTGAAACAGGGAGCTGGTACTTGGGCATTTAGCTACAGTTGATACCTGATCTGGTGCTATGATATGCTAAGATCCAATGCACAATGCTTAATTTAAAGGAGTTAAACCCACCTTTGAAATACATGGTTGTAGAGATAGGGAATGGATATCTAAACATCCTGGAAAATTTAAAATGGTTATCAACTGAAAATGCTTTTCTGCTGCTCCAGAAGCCTTTTCTCATGCAAGCAACCTAACTGTATGATTTGTGGAAAAGAATTCCCAGTAAAGTCCATCATGAAAGCTTCAATGATAATTGGAGTAATTCGTGCCAAATATTACTTTCCTAAATACTGTGCTTTATGTCTTCTATAAAAATGTGTAGTACTGTCATTTCAGACATTAGAAATAAATGCTGCATGTGCATTTGCTTTAATCTTGTTTGATTTAAACTGATTCATGGCAAAAGAAAAAAAGCAAAGACTTCATCATGCCAGGTCGTGTTGAGTACTTTTACTTTAACAGTGAGAGCCAACACAAAGTCAAAGATCGGACCTGATGATCTCGGAGGTCTTTTCCAACCTAATTTATTCTGTGATTCTGCAAGTGAAAAAATCTGCTTCAATTACAAAAAGCACAGGATCATCTTTAGGTCCACTGGCTACAAGCCACTTAACTTGACTTCTAAATACTTCAGTGAACCAAGAAATAAAATTGCCACTTAAGTGATATTTCTATGCATTTATGTGTTTTTCCTGAGGGACTTTTGTCTCTAATAACCAATCAACAAAAAATGCAATGATTAGTCATTGACTTGAACTGTGGCAAACACAGTATAGAATGTTTTGACTTTATAACACGTTTACTTCATAATCATGAATATTTACATAAATATCTATTCAATACCCAACATGTATGACATGTTTCAAAACAAGTATAAAATATGTATATTTTACATATCAGTAA
>WEIV01007711.1:169509-188171 GCA_013390005.1 Calyptomena viridis | reverse complement strand
TACAGTAGAAGCTGGTAGGCTTCAAAAATGTACAAGATTCACTTAAAAATGTATCACTTGCTATAGTGTGTGTGTGTATATATCATTAGAAGATATCACGGTAGATAGAGAGCTCTGACCCCTATGACTTTAAGTGCACACATGGAGATGCAAATAAACATTATCCTGTCTTGAACCAAACATAGACCTACTGAAGTAGTGTAACCACAAGAATATATGAGGATTTTGTAGCCAGACACAATGTATAAGCACTGTAAACCAATATGAGACATGAAAGTAAGCAAGGGGCAACCAGTGGCATTGTAGTTGCACTTGGAAAGTATCCACATGGCAAGAAGTTCCCAACAAAAGGACAAGATAAAAATGGTGATAGAAAATGGGCCGGGCATGCTGGTGAATACAAAGGAAAGATTACTTACAAAATGCAAAACAAGCAACACTGGTAGCTGATGTGATCCTCTCTGGGAATAAGGGAGCAAGTGGCACAGAAAGGAACAAAATAAAGGCACAGAAAGTTTCCCACTTCTGTCAAGAGTCTCCTGAGCTTGACCACCTTAAACCTCACAAATATGACCTCAGCCAGATGATAGCTGAGGTTTTATCTCATCAGACAATCACAGCCATCAGCACTGGCTGCCTGGCATCTGCTCCCTGGCATTGCAGTCACCGCCAATTTAGGTTAAGTGTTGGGAACAACAGTTCAGCATACAGAATGATAGG
The DNA here is from genome assembly GCA_013390005.1 of Calyptomena viridis. NCBI lineage: Eukaryota > Metazoa > Chordata > Aves > Passeriformes > Eurylaimidae > Calyptomena > Calyptomena viridis. The sequence continues at coordinate 187,451 of WEIV01007711.1, read as the reverse complement.
GAAGGAAGATCAGCAAACACAAACATTTAGCACAAGTGTATTTACAATGAAAAAAATTAATAAAGTTTTATTTTAAACTGAACTGACTTGTGAGTTTCCAAAAAAGTCATCACAGCATCTCTAACTCCCTATTATAGATATATACATATAAATGCATATATATGTTCAGTATAACACAATTCTCTGTGCACACAGACACACACAGAGCTGTAGAGCTCTGCAGCATTGCACTTAAAGACCCACAGCAAATCCATATCCTCTTCCTGCCAGCTGCTAAGCAAAAGGCAATATCTCAAATATAAAATCTTACTCTGTATGCTGTTTGGATTCCCAAGTGGACAGAATGTCCTCTTCAGGTACAGATGTCAACACATCCCAGGACACCCCTGTGCTGACAGAGGAGCAGAAGGGAAATTACTGTCTTCCAGAAGTACTGGAAGAGTAACCAAAACTACTGCCTGTTTATTGTCTTGTTCTGGGATCTTAGTAGTATTGAGCCATGTTTTGCTAATTAAATTACCAAAGATCATCTATTTATTGTCCTCTATTAAGACATAATGAACTTGGTGATGGTTTAAGCTGCAGCTCCTTCACTGACACAGACAGAAGCTGCTCAGCTTCCAGAAAGGTCTGAGGGTGATGGAGGGAGGACCTTGCATCTTCCCAAGGAGCTCAGTGCAGGAAGCTTCACATGGCATGATCTGGCCCAGAACCAGAAAAAGATCTAAACTGCGAAAAACGTTAGCTTCAATTTTTCTCAATCAATTCTGTGATAACCTCGCTTCTGTGAGAGCTGTGGTTTTCTTGCTACACCTCAGNCTGGACAAGCAGTCATGAGTTAAAGTTATTTTGTAGGAAAGTAATTTCCATAAATCACCTGACAGTTCAGAGAAATCAGTTGTGAAATATTTAAATGCATGGTGCCTGTAAAAAGGTTTTAAAGCCACATGACTGTTAATACTCAGTAATTATATAAAAATTAACTAAATTTTTTTCCTGAATATGGCCCTTGTCTTTTATCAAAGACTTNTGAAGCCTTCCCTGTGGTACAGGACCATATAAATTTTTGTGCTTGTTATGGAGCTTATCAAAACCAGAGAGTGACAAGAAATAAAATGCAATCATTTGCTGGTTTGTGCTACTCATATAAACTGCTATAATTTTCAGGAGACCACCTTTTAAGTCCTCTGTCATTGAATTATTTCATAGCCAATAATCAATTTCATATGTTCTGCCTTTTCAAAAAGGTTTTATAACAGGTGCATTTATCACAAATCACATTTTTGTATCATTAATCAGCAAATGAAAGCAATTTTCTTTAGTAAACCCAACTAACCTTGTAGAATGGCATCAGATAAAAATTAACAACTCTCAACATAATTGTCCTCAGTCAGTCCTTCTTCCCTACACATAGTTACTGTGATTGAATCTTCAACAATACTGAGGACAACAAATCTTTAATTCCATCCTCAGCAGATTTGTTTTTTCTTCATTTTTTCAGGTCTTCACCAATCTAGAGGCTTTCAGTTTTCCTGGATTCAATGTTAAATCCTGATCACTGGATTTTTTTATTCTGTTTCTTTTATTCACAAGGATTTTTAGCCTATCATTATTGCTTCCTTTTTATCAATGATTAAGTGGGTGATCCTCCTCAGCCTCCCAGGGTTTCTGCCCCTGTTTATATCTCTTATTTCTTGCATTCCTTCATAATTTTCAGGAACTATCTGCAAATCGAAATGGTCTTTCTTCTGTGCTAGTTACAGGTTCAGTAATTTCTATCCCAGTTTCTAAGTTCAGCTCTCTTTTGGTTTATTTGAATTACTTCAGCAAAATTTAAAATGTAGAGAAGAAAAATGATGCAGAAAAAGCCATCACACATCTGATAGCTTTTGAAATGTGGCCTCTAGGATCATGAATTTCATGTCTTCATTGGCCTTGGGTGTGAAGGTTTGTCCATAAAACTCCTAAGATTTCAAAAGCTAAAGCACAGGCACAGCTCTAAGTCTACAGATACTACAATAACACATTTATTTCCTTAATTCCCTTTCAGCACAGAGGATACAGGATATCCCTCACTCAGATGTTGTTCCTAGGTGATTTGATAAAACCTGCTCTTTTGAATCCTTTAAAACATAACAGAGTTGTTATACAACATTTGACCAACTGGAAATTGTTGTAATAAGTGAACTTCTTACTACCAAATTGATGATGTGAATGTCAGTGAACCTGCTCATGACCCCTTGAAACAACAGGTGTTCAACATTGAATGGGAAATCTGTAAATAGAGGGCATGCCTTGCCAACATTTCATATTTAAAGGAAAATCAACTGACAATTCCCAGTTTGGTTGCGTTCTTTCAGGTCACCCACAAATGTGGGGGAAGACGGTTTGAAAATATTTGGCTACATAACAGTGGTTTTTTCAAGATTTTAAATGTCTTTTTAACCTACATTCTGGATGTAAAAAGCCACATCTAGAGCAAGAGTTAATGGGAGCGTCATTCATTCAGCCAGGACAAAAGGAAAATATTTCTAGCCTGTGCAAGGTGAAAGAAAACTCTTGGAAGCAGCTTTCCTCTTGCCTTCGTCTTGTGTTTCTCCTCAGAGAGTGTAAGCTTACTGCTCTTTTTGTACAAACCAAAAAGAGAGAGAGCCTAGTGGTGTCTGTAATGGGGACGTATTCACACTTCTATATTTAGCTGTAGAAATTAGTGGAACTGTCTACTGCTGCTGTCTAGGGCATCAGGTCAATACTGTGGATGCCCCAAAAGAAAGAATAGATGTGAGCACTTAACTACACTCTCTATCCATTGCTCTAGGAAGAATTTATAGTCACTGAAAGAACTAGATAAACTGTAGAAAGAGACATAGTTTTTGTCTGTCTTTTAAGCATTGCAGAAATGAGAACGATCACCTGCCATAATCATTATCACTTGGAGTCTGGATGTGTTCCTGTCCAAGGGTGGATTTGGAATGAGTTCTGGGAAAGGGGACAGAGGACAGCCCAGAACAACCATTTACATCAGTCTGTGCTGTAAATGCTCCCCTTTGTCTTGGAGTGGGGACCTATCAGCCGTATCTTCTGTTGTTATTAAGGGACTGAGCCTGTTTCAGCCTTGAGTATCTCCAAGCAGTGAAACCACCCACTGCAGGATTACTTCATGAAAGATTGATACTAGTTTATGTTAAACAACTGCAAACCTTTATGCTAAACATTGGGAATTCCTACAGAACATAGGCTGGAGAGCTCTGAATCCACATGTGATTTTACCCTTTTGATCACTTTCTCCCTTGTTTCTAGACCTGCTATATGAAATGTGTGAAAATACTTTTTCCATCATTTGATTAAACAGAAAAATGTCTGACAAAATAACCCAAAACATGGTGAGTGGAATCCTTCAGAATTCATTTCAAATTTTTCCAACTTTGGAGATTAATTATACTGCAGAAAACCAGGAGATGAGGATATCTCTTCTGCAAATTGAATCATAGCAATGTAAAACTGAACAGATTTTTTTTTTTTTTTTTTTATAAATGAGGAATTGTTTTAATCATCCCTAAATTACTTTCAACTACATTATTATCCATGGTTTGGGTTTTTTTTTTTCTTTTTAAATAGGGAAAGGCTCCATTCCTGAAAATATGATCATGAGTTTGTGCAATTCCAGATCACTGTGCCAGCAAATTCGATGAACTGACTTCACAGTCCACAGGGATCCTCATGCCTCAGCAGCATCTGTGATATCTTAGCCATCATCCCAGATTAAGGTGTCTTTCATTTTATGCAGCTGACCAGATATTTCCCAAAAAAATCCTCAGGGAATGTGTGTCCCTGAAGTGTTTCACAGAGCCATAGATGAAATAGTTGGCATAAGCAGCAAACAGCTTGTTTACATCTGGTTCCACAGTTTGTTGTCTGCCCTGAAGAGGCGGAATAATCTGTATTCTTCAGCTGGGAGGGATCTTTCTACTCTTCTAGCGAATGTGCTAGGCAGGTTGTTAGATGCACTCTCTGGTGCACTCTAAACATCTGCACAGAGTGAGAGTTAAAAAAAACCCAGATAAATTCCTATTAACAGGTTCCAGTGACTAAAGAGTTGCCAAACTTCTGCAACCTAGTGTCCATGCAGATTCTGCCTCCAGAAAATCTTATAGAACATATTTTTTCAAATGCTCTTAGACCTGTCTTAAAGACATAAATTAAAGGAGTCCATTTTTCACATTAGTGGCACAATCAGGATGCCATTATATGAAATGTTACAAGAAAAGGGGAAAATAATAAATTTTTAAACTGGAAGTTTGCATATTTAAGAATATTTTTACAATTCAGCATTTTAGAGGTTGTGCAATCCCTGATATAAGGCTTGTCAGAATAAGTTTGTTCCTACAGAAAAAAAAAAAAAAAAAGCATATATTTTACTGGGCATTAGTCAGATTCAGTGTGCAGGGATTTCATCCCTAATTCCTTCTGAGCAAATCAGCACAGCTGCCTCATATTACTATGCAAGCTCATGAATCTTGCACTTCATTAGCATTGTATCTTGGTTGTGTTCCATTAAAATCCTCCAGATGACTTAAAACATACTTGAAAAATATTTGTTGAATTAGACAATGTTTTTCCTTTCTTTTGGATTGTTCTGGTTGATTTGTTTGGTGTGGTGGTGTGTTTTAAGTTTATCTACTTCTTCCTAATGGTTTATTCCACCTCGTTCTGTAATGGTTTGTTCTGTTAAATGTATACACCTCTTATTATGTAAATCCCCTAAACTCCCCCCCAACTCCACTCTTTCTTCCAGCCCTTTCCCTATCAATCAACCAAACCACACCTCTTGTTCCAGCATCTCCACTGTCGGTCAGTAAACCCTTCCTGGGAAAGCCCCTAATTCTCGACAAGTCGTAGGTGCATGTGACCTTCCCTATTCCTCCCCTTACTCCTGTTGGTTGTCCATGCTTGTCAATCCTTCCCTAACCCTTCCCATCCCAGTTTCCCATTGGTCCATTCCCATGTAACCACCCCCAGTTAAAAGTTGATCCTCTCTATTTTTCTTCGCCTTTCTGGGTTTATCTCCTCTGAGCTTATTAAGGACTCTGTGGGTCTGCAGCCCCAGAATCGGGAATAAACTTCGACTGAATCACCCAAGAAGGTCTCCGTGCCTCCTTTGTCCACCGAAGACGCGTGAGTGACCTATCTTTCCGGGACTAATCCTGCCCAGGGACAGACCAGGGGTTCTGTCCTTAATCACAACCCACACTTTCAAGTCTCAGGGTTGTGATCCCCCTGACACCACCAGCCACTGTTGCAGTAGGTTAGCTGGGCTGTGGGCAACCTCAGCAGCAACCGGGATCACATCAGTTTGGTTTAGGTTTTTGATGGGGTTTGTGGATTTTTCTTGTTTGGTTCTTTTTCCCCTAGCTGCTGCTATGCTTAAAACCAACATATTTGTGATGAAGGGGAATAAAATATGTATCCTCATGTGTAAGTCCATATTTTTTTGAGGATTTAAGAAGTGCTTGTGATTCTTATGATTTGATGGAATATGCTGTGCTCAGCCTAATAATATTGTATTATTGGATATTTTTTTCCAGTATCAGTATGTTTCTCTCTTCCCTCAGCTTTGACTAAGAAGTCAGATATTTTTTTCCAGTCAAAAAAAGTCAACAGTAATTTGGACAGTAATTAAACACAACTTGCTATAAGTACTGCTTTCACCAGCCCTGAAATGTAGTGGCAGAGCAGGAATTCAATTGTTGCCTTCCTCTGGAGTCCCAGCTCCTGCCCAGGTAGAGTCTCCATGGATTGACATCAGTGCAGGTCCTTGAGAGAGGAAGTTGCTCAAATACTGTTTGAAACCATGAGTTATTACTCCATGTGGTGATGCCTTAAGTGGATGTGCTTCCTATATTTTTGAGCATGTTGGAAAACCTGCCTGAGTTTGTCAGGCAGATGAGCTACATGTTCTACAGGCACATCACCATATACTGCACAAACCACAGCCCTGTGCTGGATGCTTAGTGCTCTTCTAGCAGGTATGTGGTGTCAGCATAAACTTTCCCAAATTTAACGTTGGTCACAGTAACACCACCACGGTCAATAAATAACCAGTTGTTTATCCTCCTCCACCAGGCATGATCTCCTTCACTGGTGCTGGTGTTTTCTCTCACCGTTCCAATCCTTTTTATTCCTGAACAACTCAGAGATTTCATATCATTTTGCACAGAAAATGGCATGAGCCTGGACTCCCCAACTCCTTAGTCCTTAAATATCCAGCCAAGCTTTTTGAGAGCTTTCTGGAGCTTCTGTCCTTGTGGTCTAGTGACTGTAGAACAAGAATTTGAACAAGCTGCCCTGCCAAACCAGAAGAGACATGGATGCTGAGCTTGCAGGTCTTCACACCTGAGTGGAAGGTCTTCATACCTCCTCCTATGTGTTGGTCAGACCATGACATCTTTTTCTTGGTGCCTCAAATTCACACAGGTTTTGACTGGCACACATAAGCCTTTACCCAAAGCTGCTGAACCCAAAAACTTTCAGGAAGTTTGGTTTGTATGTAGTTGCAGTTTTTTCCTGACACAGCTGCAGAACCAGGGTCCTGGTGCAACCTCAGTGCTGGTGACGGTCACCAGCCCTTTGCTCAGCTTGGTGCAGCCACTACATTATCCTCCTTGATTTCAGAGGCTCTTACTCTGAAATGCTTCATTGCTGCCAAGTTTGCTACAGAGAATCTTGTTACATTCTCCTAGATTCAATACACAGCTTAAGTGGGTTAGTGAAAAGTAACATGTAAACCCTAAAATGTATTTCAAATAAGAAGGCTTTTCATATTCTCTCTTTCCATACCTGTATTTTCTATTTTAAGTCCAATCTCAGAGATGTTTATTGTAACTATAAATGTTTGTATATGGAGAATGTTACTTTGCAGTAAAGTCATGACTTTTTGTTACCTCAGTGGAACTTCTAAAAGTATTTTTTTCCTGAATCAGTCCGTACTTCATGCTGGACAAGTAGGGGAACAGAAAGTTAGGATTTCTTTTCTGGTTCTGGTAGTAGATACTAACTGGATGGGACTTACTTGTTCTTGCATAATGCCAGTCACAGGATATTGCTAAGTTCAAAGACCTCCAAGTGAAAATACAACATTTCTGATGACTCACAGTATCTTTCTGAATATGAAGGAAAAATGAAACAGACCAAAGCTCTTCAGACAGGAGGCTATCTGGATATATTTAGCTTTCAGTGCTGTGATGTTGTGATTTATTTTGTATGTGTGTGTTTTTTTCTCAGTAAAACTGTGATCATCAACTTAAACTGCTGTAATTGCAGCACTCATAGCACTGAACGCAACATTCTGGTGTTATAACTACTGCCTGCTTCCAAAAGAAGTGAAATTTGGAGTGAGCAAAGGTCATGTTTTGCTGTTCAGTTGACTGTTTTTATATCTAATTGGGAAACTCTTGTATTTTCCCCCTTTTTAATATGTAACCAGCAAACTATCACTGTCATTTAATGAGAAGTATGATGATTAAGAGGGATGAAAGGGAGACAGCAGAACAAGTTCTAGTATCTGACTGTTGAAAGTTCAAAAGCCCAAGACAAAGAAAAAAGAAGAGTATTTATATTGTTGTGACATGATCAGACATTCCAGTTTTTAATTTGTTCCCAACACCAGTGTGCTGGTGAAATCATGTAAGTCATCTTCTTAGGATAGGCCAGTGTAGACAAGATGCTACTTACACTGAAAATTCTATAAAAAGTTATTCGTGCAGTTTCTTTTCGGTGGCAGGAACCTTGTCTCCTTTTACTTTTGCTCTGGTCTCTAATCCCACATCAATGTCTTTCTTACGGACATAAAGATCTTATTCTTATGCAAAACTGAAGCAGTTGTGGCATGAATGGCCACTTGTAATAATTATTTTAATTTATTGTAAACCAGGTGGATCTCCATAGATGTCTACAGTCAACTTTCCAGTGTGGTCTTTAAACAACTCAAAATAATTTTGCCACCAGAAGTTTGGTAAAGAGGATCAGGCCTAGGCACTAGACTGTGCTGTGGGAACAGCACAGTAAAAGCGATGGGAATGACACAGTAGAAGATACAATGTGTCAGAGAAGCAGCAGAGAGAAGGCGGGCAGGTGCCTGAAGGACGGCGTGCACCTCCCTGATTGCGTGAAGGGACACCGGAGATGCGCCCCATGTGTATCCTGCCCAAATGATTGGACCCTGGGATGGAAATTCCCTAATGAAGTAATGCCAGAACAATAGCTTTACTATGTAGCAGGCAGTAAAAAGGGTATAAAAAAAGGTATTTGTAACCATTCTTTGCCTCACTCTCTGCATCACAATAAACTGTCTGTTTTTGCACTGCATAAAGGGTCCATGTCATTTCACTCACTATAGTTTGGGGTTTGGTTTTATTTTGTTTTGTTTTCATCACTCTCTAGAGCCCTCACACCACAATGAGTGAGTACATCTGAAGCTGATACCTTGTCACACCTGCTGTCAGCTTTGTCTATACCTAACTTCCTTCTCTGGCACCCTAAATGCTTTCCTAAAATTTTTAGTGTAGCCGATCAACTTCCTTACAGAGTTTTTTTTAGGGATCATTTTTCTTCATAAAAATACATTTAAGACCATTTGCTGTCAAAAGTTAGTTTCTGGTGCATTGAGATAAGTTTTTGTTTGAAGAGCATTTCAAAGAAAATGTAATTTCCTCCAAAATTGTATTTTCAGATGAAGTAGGACATGGAAAAAAAAGCTGCTGTACATGCTGAGGATATGACAAAATAAAAGGACCCATGTTCTGCTTTTTAGATGTGATTACAACTCTCTGAGAGTGTGAAGCCTTGCCTGCCACTGAGGACACAAGTGAAGAAAGCTCGTGTGATCCTAAGCCATGGAGCCTTGCAGAGAAACAAGGTGTGTTGCATCAATCTGATGTTGTTCTACATGGACATGGCATTGGTCACTCCAGAACATGTGCAAAAGAAGTTCACACTTGTCTGGAAAATCCCAATTACTGAGAAAATCCTAATTACTGAGGGTGCTGGCTCATGGCTATTGGCTCTCTGCTGCCTGACCCTGAGAGCTCTGTGCTGCTTGGTCAGCCTGAAGTGATTTCTGCCATTTTAATAATTTTAAACTGCAGAGTGCAGGATCCAGCAGCTCCATAACTGAGGAAAGAGCTGGAGTGACATTTGCTGGCAGGAACAAGGGCAAAAGGCAGTGAGGCTCAGGAGGAGGGAGGAACAGGGGAAAGAGCACCCAGACCAGGTCTTCCCTCCCTTCACAGAAGTGAGATCCTGGAGCCCATGCTGGAGGCCAATGGAAAAGCAAATTTTGAGATTTAGAAATAGTGTTTATATCTGAACAGAAGGATTCACATTTCCATTGGGTGAAATTTCTTGCACCTACTTTGTTCAAAAGTGTCTGAATGTATCCAGAGGCCTCATCAGAGATGTAAGGAACATTTGAGCTTTTGGTAATCTCTGCTGAAGACGGCATGTCGGGGTTTAGACCTCCTAGAACACCACTTTGTTCAGCCAGAATGTTTTGAACCCATTGGAATTCTTTTTGTACTTTAATGTATGTCAGTATCATCAAGAAAGCAAAACAGGCATCAAAGTGTGTTTTTGGTGAGGTGTGTTGTCCAATTCAGTTTGCTCATGGCCATTGGTGTCTGTTGTCTTCTGCACACCTGGATTTAAGAACAGGCTCAATGAGAAAAGTGGAATTGATTTGGAATTTGAAACTTCAGTTTCCCCCCATATATTCAGTAGCTATAACCAATGGAAATGGAAATGTAAAGCAGATATTTTTGTCAACCCAAATTCTAAGGAAATTGGACTCTCGTAAGACATTAGACTAGTTTGCATATTTTAGTGTCCTGCCATCTCTTCACTTCTCCTGTTTTCTAGGTACTTTTGAGCCTTTTAGAACAAACTCAGCTAAGGGAGATCCTGTTAGTAAACAAATAATAGGAAAAACTTCAGCTGGAGATTAAATCAGTGATATTTTACAGAAATGAGCCCTTTTTTTATTTGCTGCTTTTGAAGTTGCTATTTTTACAACATCTGTATAGACGCAGGACTTCTAGATCTACTTAAGGAAACACTTTACTTTTTTTATTTCCATGTATGTAAGGGTATAAGTAGGTTACTATTTATGAGATTCATGAAAACTTTCAGTTTTGAAGGCTCTTTTTAATTGGATGTCTTAATCCAATTCTCTTTATTGGATTCGGAAATGAAAATAAATTTTCTTGAGCAGAAATAATAACAGGGAAAAATAAACCTGGTACACACACAACTCAAGCTAATAATAAAAACCCAGCAGAATCAGTCTGAAAAACTGATTTGACCACAGCAGTGCTTCCAGGAGCCTGGAGTTCTGTGTGCTGCATGGTTGCTGCCAGAGAGATCTAAACTCCAAGGTGCTCCATGGAAATTTCCAAACTCTTCAGTTTAATTTGCTTTTTTATGTTTTTCTCTCCCTCGGTGAATTTTGATTCCCCTGAGGTGTTCTTGAGATATGGATCTGTCTGGATCTGTCACATTCTAGTTATACTTTTTTTTTTTTTGGTCACAAATTGATTTTTGTCCTCTGGGACTTTAGTTTCCTTGTTTTAAATACAGAGTTTTATTCATGGCTATATCTTTTGATAGAAATGGTTAATTGTAAGTTTGTCTCTCTAATTTAGGCAATTTTCAGCAAGTTTTAAACATTTATAACAAATGTTGGTAGAAACTGTTGTGTTCTGAATCTGGAATGGAAGAGGAAATTGCTGACAAATCTGAAGACTTTACCTGCATTGCATCTGAATATTGCAGTGCAAATGCTTTTCTTTTCTTCAGACTCAGTCTGTTATATGCAAAGGGAGGGGATTGAGTCCATCCAGTTATCATTAGACAAAAAAAACCCCAACCTATTTTTCTTTCCTTTCCGACAAAGTACTATAATCATGGATCTGACCCAAAGTCTTTGCCTTCTCCCATTAACTTAAAGATGCTTAGACAAGAAAATGGTTTAATCATGTCATTGAGTCAAGGTCACCATGAGTATGTAACTGGTGTTAACCTCACTGTGTGTGAAACGCTTATGTTCTATGAAATGCTGAATTGATTCTTGAGAGCTGTGATTAATTTTTATCAAAGTTTTATTATTTCCAATGCCTTCCTTGTGCTAGGTGAGAGTTATGGCTGAAATTCTTTTTTGGAGTATTTGGCAGGACTGTGTGAAGTAATTATAAATCATAAAGTAATATTGAGACTTGAGAGAAGAAAAATCTCAAGGATCCTTAAGTACAAACTAAATCTCCAAACATTTAAAGTATCATCCATTAAGTGTTCTGAAACAGAATTGAAATAGATGTTTTGGTGAAACTTCTTGTGCATGAAAAATTTTACTTTCTAATTGAAGGGTTTGTTATTTCTGTAATAAATCCATTATTATTACCTAGAGAACTTCAAAGATTCAATACTGTATATAGAGATTTCCTTGTCTTAATCAAGTAAATGCTGGTGAAAAGAACAGGGAAGGAGGAGATCTAACTTCTTGAACTGAACGGTGTTGCAAATGAAGCATATGTAAACTCTTAAAAGAAACTCATGTCATATTTTGGACACACATGAAGAACATATCCATGAAGGTGAAGAGGAGACAGGTAATTGTCCAGGTAAACAACTATTTACCTAGGGAGGTCCAGAACAGGAGTGTGTGTACTGCTGGGAGAAGAAAAGATGTCTCACCTTTTTCTTTCTTTGCAAAATTGTTCCTGCAGCATCTTTAATACTATAATTGTGCTTAGGGTAAAATCTTCTCTTGGTTATGTGTTCAGTTAGTGCTTTTCTTGTGTTTTACACCATTTTCAGTGTGAACATAATCCAAGAATAGTTCGATGTTGGCTGCCTGGGCTATCGGATAGAGGAGCACAATAATCCTGGCAGAGTACTTTCCCTACAGCTGTGTCACACACAGTTATTACTGACTTCAGCCAAGTAGCATGACCATCTGGAACAGACTGTAAGCACAGGTAAAGCTCTCCTTTGATTCTAAAAGCAACAAAGATACTTATTTCCAATTACTGCAGTCAAAAATATTTAGCTCTCAAGATATTTGGTCTTTAGAAAAAGAGGTTGTAGTAAGTGGTCAGACATTTCAATACTACCAAAAATCATGTATGACCTTTAAAAAAGGTGTTGGGGTTATAGACATGTCTGTGTCAAACTTCTCATTGCATCCAACTTTTTATTTCCTGTCTGTTACCTTCAGAGTGACTGAGTGTATTGGGTTTCTGTGGCCAGGTTTTTGCTAGCGGTGGGGGAGCCTATAGGGGAGGCTTCTTGAAGAAGCTGCTGGCAACTTCACCCATTTCCAACAGAGCCAATGCCAAGTGGCTCCAGGCTGGACTCACTGTCCAAGGCCAAGGCCAGGCCAATCAGAAGTGATAGTAATGACTCTGTGATAACATATTTAAGAAGAAAAAAAAAAGTAGGGGGGGCAAATGAAAATGGCCACTAGAGAAGAGCAGAGTGAGAAGTTGTGAACAACAACAATGCCGACACCAAGGTCAATGCATAAGGAAGGAGGCCCCTGAAGCCTGTGGTGAGGACCATGGTGGAGCAGCTATGCCCCTGCAGCCCATGGAAGACCACAGGAGTGCAGAGATCAACCTGCAGCCTGTGGAGGAGCCCACGCCGGAGCAGGTGGATGCTGGAAGGAGGCTGTGACCCTGTGGGAGGCCCATGTTGGAGCAAAGGCTTGGCAGGGGCCTGCAGCCTGTGGGAGAGGAGCCCATGCTGGAGCAGGATTCTGTCTGATAGACTTGCAGCCAGTGGGGGACCCACGCTGGAACAGCCTGTGCCTGAAGGACTGCACCCTATGGAAAAGTGACCCATGTGGCAGAAGTGTCTGAAGAGCTATTGCCTATGGGGTGGACTCGCACTGGAGCAGTTTGTGAAGAACTATCTCCCATGAGAGGGACCCCATGGGAAGCAGGGGAAGGACTTCTCTCTCTCTCTGTGTCTCTCTCTCTCTCTCTCTCTGGGCAGCAGCAGAAACGACATCTGACTGCAAGACCCACTCCCATCTCCCTGGGCCACTGGGGGAAGGAGGTAGATCTTAGAAGGAGGGGGTGGAGGGTGAAAAGGTGTCTTTAAGATTTATCGAACTTTTCACTCTTAAGCTCTGATCTTGATAATAATAAATTCTTAATATCCCCACTTGGAGTCTGTTTTGCCCATGGCGGTGATCGGTAATGGGGTTTCTTATGGTCCTTATCTCAAAGTCATGAAACCCTCTGGTTTTCTTTTTTTCTCTCTCCTGTCCATTTGTGGGGAGGGGAGTGAGAAAGTGGGCTTTAGTGGGTCCTTGGCATTCAGTCAGGGTCAAACCACTACACTGGGTCATTAGTAGAGTGGCTTGGGGTGCAGAAGACCAGATGCAAAGCTTCCCCTCCTCTGCAGGGCTGTGTGCCAGCACAGAGACTCTGGAAGCAACTAGAGCATCTTTCTTCTTATAGTCTTTGATTTCTCTCCCTCTGCCTTTGCAGTAGGTCTGTCACTTGCAGCCAGCACCTGCAAATGTGCACATCAGCCATGATCTTTAGATCTCTTGATGGTTTCATTGTTCAGTCTGTGTCACTCTTAAACTGCAATTTTCTTTTACCTTGATGATAAGGGTATTTTCCCTACATTTAGACAACCATATTCAGTGATCCAGTAACAGAAGTTAACTCTCTCTTACACAAATCCTAAGGTATGATTGGTCTAAAGTCTTCCTTTCTCCAAACAAGAGAAACTGTTCAAGGTTAAACTCTGCTCCTGTTGCCACAATGCTCATCATCTTCCTGAACAGGCAAACTAACCCTTGGTTTCAAAGTGTGTCTGAGTCAGGTGTTGCTATTTGCTGGTGATTTAGAAGTCTGTTCTCTGGCATTTGGTAGCTGGAAAAACATGAAATCATGTTTATAGAGGTGGCTTTGGAGACAAAATGGTCACCTTCCATTATTCTTCAAAATAAGCCAACACTGTTCACAACTCTTTCAGATAACAGTATATATGTTTCTGTTTTCACTCCTTCCACTCTTCTGAAGAAATCCAACCCCTGAATGAGGGAAGTTGCTCCAGTGCATGTCCTTTCCTTTCTGCAGTGAGGTTCTCCTCTATGGTTGAGCTTCCCAGGCTTTGCAGAGTAAATTCAGCTGGAGACTAGGAAAAAGCAGACTGGCCTCCAAGTGGCCTGTTCAGCCCTAACAGATACATCTCTTGTAAAGGAGGACAGGGCATGTGGCTTTGTGTACAGGCTGCTCCTCAAACAAGCAGGAAAAACTCTGCTCAAGAGGGTGGCAGATTTACATTTACAAATTAACTACCTCTCCTTCCCTATTTCAGTGTGTACTGTAAATCTGAGTGGAAATATTCCCTTGTTTTAGATGGAAGAGCATTCATGTTTTCATACTTCTGTATACACTGGCTGATGCTGGAAGGAAGATCATGGGTCTAGGAGGAGTGATTGCATTTATTGTTCCAAAGGAACAGAAGTTCAGGCTTTCATACCCATACAAAACCACATTCTTATAGACTGGTTGTTTCCCAAGCATATGCTAATGAATTTAAACATTTTTCACATGCACATGAGAATAAAGCATGATATCTTCTTCAGGATATAATGCAAAATAATGAGAGAATATAAGTTTCATCTTCCTTCCAGACTTCACCTTCAGAGCCCTTTGACGGTCTCTGTGATCAGACTCTTAGCTTGTCAGCACTGGCACAGGTACACAAGTCTGGCTTCTTTGCTTAAGAACTGCAGGGTCTTATTACATCATGTACTCTTGAAACATATTCCACATCCAACAACATCTAGAATTCCAAAACCATTTTGAATTCCTCCTTTCTAATCCAGGTAATAGTCTCCTGATGCTTTTACTCAATTCTGTGTTTAAGGACAACTATAGAGCAAGTGCTATGGAACAGCTATTTGTGTCATTTACCATAGACAAACAAATTAAAAGAAAAAAAAAAGAAATTCAAGAAGTGTTTCTCTCATAATGGTGTGAAAGGGAACTGCATATCAGAAAAACCCCACTAGCCCTTTTTGCTCTCAAAACACTCCCACTAACCCTTTTAAAAAACACTTTTGCAGGTCTTTACATGTAAGTCCACTATTCTGTGGAGAGTGGCCTACAACAAGAATGGATCTTTAGAGTGTGGTTGTCTTCAACAGCCTATATATGCATTTCCTGAAATACACAGGTATTGTTCAGAGTGACTGTCAGTTCACCAGTTCCAGCCTCAGCTGTGCCAGTCCTGCTCCCCAGAGGGTTAGCGATATGGGTTGGAAGAGTCAAAGCCATCCCTCAGAGGCTTGTCCTCTGAGGTTAGGGACATCAGTGGCATCTGGGCTTTGATGCCACTAAAATCACTGCTCTTCCCCCTGCAGGGAGAAACGAAGATGGAGCTTTGTAGCTGATACGCCCATAGAGTGCCCATGCTGACAGGGACCTGAATCTTATTGAAAGCACAGTGTCTGGTGGAAATTCTTTGATTTTCCCTGTTTAAAAAGTTAAAATAAAATAATGGGTTGCAGGGGGTTTTTTAATCTCATTCTTTAAGCTACTAAATTATTGTATGCAAAGAAGTATATAAGCATGTTATATGTATCTACAATCCACTGAATTTATTGGACTCTAGGGTTTGAGTCACTTCCAATAGTCCATGAATTAATTAATACTCAAATTAATTAAACTTACCAGACCAAGTCCTTGTCAGTGCTCGACATCAGAATTCCTACAGACTACTAACTTGTTCTGCAATCTTGTAGTATTTCATCAGTCATTTCTTTATCAGGTTTATTGAGAAAAACCAGCATCATCAGACTCTATGTGTGTTCTACTTATATGATGTTGTTAATCAAAATAATGCTCTTGAACGCAGTTTGTGCAGCTGGATCCTTTATTTGCTGTTACACTCACACTGCTATATACAGCTATATTTATATTCAGGCTATATTTACACACAGCCTACATCCTGAAGCTCTGTCTACTACTACAACTAACTCTTTAACTACCTCTAACTAACCACCATAACTTACTAACATGTCTACTCCATACTACATCTAATATGTCTAATATGTCTACTGTCTACTCCCAAGGCAATACCTCTGGTGATGCCTGAAATCAGAGGGGGAGACAAAAACTGCAAAATAAATTAATGGTGATGAAAGAAGAGCTGTACTTTAATGGGGGTTTCCAGGGTCCAGGAGTGAAGACAAGAGAGCGAGATCACCTGACCCCTCTACATTTATAACCTTCAGGAGACATCCCCCCTCATGCTACCCAACCAAAGTTCATCTTGAACTTAAGTTTTCAAGATGCCCAACCAGAAATCTTCTTCTTCTTTAACGCCACCTCCAGGTCCCCCCAGGTCTGCCTCCCAGAAGCTCTCTAGCAGCTCTGTTGTGTCTTGCTACCCCGTTATCTACACAAAGAATGAAAACATTGCCAGGAAAGGCCTGGCAAAAATGTCTCCAAGTGAGCCCATACAGGCAGGCTAAAATCCTAGAAATGTGATGAAAATCCCCAAGACATCACTGGCACCTAAGTTTTTACATCATAGCTTGCTCCAGGTGACCCATTTGGGTGAGGGGAGGGTTGGAGCTCTGTCTGACCCCTGACAGGTACGCACTAGTCCCAAACAGACAGGGCGATTGGTGCTGTGCCACACAGCTCCAAGTGCTACGAGCATTAGTCAAAAGGCCATTGAAAGCTGATGGCCAAGCAGACTTGTGATGTGAGTAAGCCTCTCCCTCTTCAGATGGACAGGGATGTCACTTTCTGCATCCCAGTGCCCTAAAGTCAGTAGAACCAGCTTTGCAAGGATGCCCAATATGCTGCTGCACTGCAGAACCAGTGTGGCTCTTTCCAGGTAATTTAAAATTAACCTTAATGTTGTAATATTGCTGTCAACTTTCTCCTGAGGGGGAGAAAAAGTTGGTAGACATTAATATGTATTGCTAAATCTTGTGTTCTTACTGCTATAATTAAGGGTCTGTCTTGGTTTCTATTATGAAAGCATAATTTTAGGGATTTATAACTACTCCTAATCCACAAAACTTTGCTTCAGGCTGCTATTTGGCGTAGCAAGATCCCAAGCTAAGAACAGACTTGTTGACAAAAGCTTACAAATATACAATTTCCCTGCTTTTGATTTATTTTTCCAAGGTGGAAAAAGTAATACTTGCTCATATGTGTGTACATATCTATAGATGTGCTGATGTATTTTTGCAGTTAATGAATTCAAATATAGGTAACATAATAACCCATAATGGAGTCCAAATAACTTTTGTAGTTGAGATTCATCAATTTTTTTTATTTATGAGAATAACACAAATTTATGAACTGGAAATACCTAGTGATTTGTATACAACCATTATCAACTTCTTTTTCCTTCTATGGCTCCAGAAAGCAAATATAAGTTCTCCCACAGGCACATCACACTGAAGGTACTGCAGGTCTGCAGCTCTCTGGGCATGTAAACTCATGAACTATGTTTCAAAATTTCTTTTTATGGGTTAGAGTTGGGAATATGTTGAAACTGAGGTGGTGTCTTGGGAGTGACTTTATATGTATCTCATATCCTTATTTTATGCCATAAAATGAATTTTATGCCTCTAAAACTGAACTAGAGAGTGAAGAGAAAAACCCAGCTAGAAAAAAAAAACTTTTCCAAAACAGTCCTGTGTTTTCAAGGTCAGAGATTTCGTGGCTCCTGTTGTTTTTCTTCTGAGTTGCCGCTGTTGATTTGTTTGGGGTTTTTTTATTCTGGTCGGGGGGAGGTTTTTTTTCCCCTGGGCTTAGGGGACTTTTTCTCTTCCCTTGGAAAGGAAACAGACCATTGGACTTTCTGGGTTTTTTTCCAGGATTTCTTTTGTTTTGTTTTTTTTTTTT
>WEIV01007711.1:121572-169426 GCA_013390005.1 Calyptomena viridis | reverse complement strand
GTTTGTTTTTGTTTTTTTTTTTGTTTTTGGTTAATATTTTTTTTCTTTCTCTGCTGGACTCTGCTCAAACATTGGGAAAAAAAGGCCTTACTGGACTCTTCTGCCAGCCTGGACCCCTGGGGGGCCCCCCACACACACACCGACTCCAAAACAAGCAGGGGAGAGGGACAGAGGGACTTTTATAACGCGATCCTTGGATATATTTCAGGTTTTCTCTTTCCAGTGGAGAGATTTTCATTTTCCTTTTATCATTGGCTTAGCCGTTCTTGTATAGTACATTTGTCAATAAATAATTTTCTTCACTTCCCTTTGAGGAATTTTCTTCCCTTTTTTTTTGATTCAGTGGGGGAGGGTGAAATTGAATTTTTTCATCAAACTTACACAGGTGGGTTTTCTCTTTCTCTCTTTCAGAGAGATAATTTCTTTTTATGACTCTTCTCTTTGCTGGAATTCACTAGTTCACCCAAGTAAGTGGGAGAGTTTGCAAGACCAGTGCCCTTGGAATAAACCTCACTGGCAAAGGCTGATGTCGCTGTTTTCTCTGGGATGCTGTTACTTTTGTATTTGTTTACACATTCATGCTAATTAAAAAGGACTGTCTTTGGAGCTCACTAGCAGACATTATCTGCTATGCATACATAATCTGGATCTCCCCATTCTTTCTATCTTTCTATCTTAAAACATAAAAATCCCTTCAAAAACTATGTGTTTACAATTAAAATGATTCCAATGATTGTTTTTTTTTTCCTTTTCCAAATAGTTATTTTGATCTCTTTTTCTTAGTTCACTGCTTGTTATATGAAATTTCTAAAAAAATATAAATTAGGTAGGGAGATTAATTTGGGGTTATTGCCAGTTAAAATAGAAGCCATATAATTAACTTCCTTATAAAATAAATTGTGCCTGAGGCTTTCACAGGCAACATCCATGATACACTTGCACAATTACTGATGCTTTCAACCACCGTATTTTATCTGTAGAGAGTGACTGGCATAAAACCACGGAATTCCTGAAGTATTGAAAATGCAGCTGGTCTTGATATGCTGTCAATAACTCATTAATTCCATAAAAAGTCCTGAGTACAAATCCCATGGATACCACACAAAACACATATGCTTTGTACATTTGACATCTCTGGTTGAAGCTGCACAATCTCTTGTCTTTGACAATCTTGAAGACACAAACTCTCACTCTTGCAGTCCTGCAATCAAATACCACCTTAAAATTGGTATGAATTCTTGAAAAAGAGAGTCTTGTAGTAATTACTACATCACAGAATTGTTATCCCAACAGGCAGCTCACTTTGCTAAGAAAAGAGAAAGTAGATCTTCATGAGCTGATGCAGTTTTCACCTCAATTGAAAACTGAGTGTCATTACTTGCTGTGATAGTAAGCTGGTGAAGTTGTGGAGGGAAAGGACCTACTTAATTTAGGTATCACCAGCATTAAACTTTGAAGAGAAGCAGAAAAAACTCATATATATATATGCAAAGAATTAATGTTGTGTTCTATCTATGAAGAGGGGAAAAGCTAATATTCACTTTAGCACTGGCTTTATTTTTTCAAGATTTGCATTAAAAATAAACCTCATTACTCTTTTTCCATATTCACTACAGTATGAGCTAACATTCATCACCACTCTTGAATTGCCAAGAAGATGGTTAATCATCCATTTCATTACTCTTTTCGGCAGCCATGCAAGATGGTACGCAACTGGAAACAAATTCCTAAAAACTGCAAAGTGCTCTCTGATTAGTGGGAATTAATGTGAATTGGGAGTTTAAGAGCAAGCAAGGAAATTGCAGTGCAAAATATTTTCAAAGGGAAGCTGACTTCTGACTGGAAAAAAGAAGAGGATAAGCCATGAGTCTGGGATGACCTTTATGATAAGATCCTCCAGCCTCAAGAGGTGTCTGCTTTGTTTTCGCTCATTCCTTGGGATGGTTACAGAGGTCTTTGTGTGTCACTTCCTAAACCGTGTGTCAGAACTGGAAGACTGGCTTCATTTCGGGGACAGAGCCTTGGAGATCCTGACTTTGTGGTGGGAGAATCCCTGCATTGCTGGGCTCTCTGCAGTGGGGGGGGCAGGTGGTCCAGAGCTGGCGCAAAGGAGGACACAAACCTTCAGGCCTTAGGCAACCCCAACAGTCAGACTAACTGGACTAACATTTTTTTCCAGAGACCAAACTGAACCACTGTATTACACACATGCTTTTTCATCCCAAACTTTTAGCTGCGAGAAACTCCACCGTCATCTTTTGCTGTTCCCCTGCAGTCAGTTTCTGTAAGACATTTGTGTTACACCAACAGGCCTGGTTCAGCCCATAGGCCATCAGGGGCCAAGAATGCTCCTCTTGACATTGAAACTGGGGACAATATCCTGCACGGGCACGTTTGCCCTGACAGATCTGGGGACATTGCTAGTGCTTCCCAACTTGCTGTTCCAGCAGATACTCTGTGAGAGTGGAGGGAACAGCAGGATTCCCTGCTACCAGCTGTATGTGCTGTACTGGTGCTGTGAGTGAGTTGGCAACAGAAAGCCTGGGTACAACTATACTGATTGAGTAAAAAATAAATAGATGGAATAGTAATGATGAAGCATAATAAAATACTTCCCAATCACACACTATCTTATCAAGTATTTGGCAGCTGCTTTCAGTTTCTTTTTTCAAAAGAGGCTATTGTCTGGAATTAGGTGCTCCCCTGAGCTCAGAGTTGATGCTGGAAAAGGTGCCAGTTGGACAGGACAATAAGTGAGATTAAGAAATACGTTATGCCTTTGCACTGCAGTTCCTGGGAAAAATGTGGCATGAAATAAATATGTTTTTGCCTCTGCAGTTCTTGGTTAAAGAAAACATTGTAAGTAAATAAACAGGGGCCAGACAAACATTCAGGAAAATGTACCCCAGAGCATTGAGCTTGTAGTGTTGTCAGGTTGGTTTTTTTCCCCAACAACCTTGTATTACACATCCAAAATAAGCACACTAAATTCTGCAGAATAGTTTTGTTTCTCTTGTTGGAAGGACACGCATCCATGACATAACAGTGTAGTTGACGTGGGTAAGTTCATATGCCTCAAGTCATGGGCACTCTCAGAGAGGTCACAGAATCACAGAATATGCCAAGTTCAAAGGGACCCACAAGGACCATTGAGTCCAACCCTTAGCTCTGAACAGGACCATCCTCAAGAATCACACCACATGCCTGAGAATATTGTCCAAACACTTCTTGAACTGTCAGCCTTGGTGCTGTGAACACTGTCCTGGAGAGCCTGTTCAGTGCCCAACCACCATCAGGGGAAAGAACCGTGTCCTAACATCCAACCTAAACCTCCCCCAGCACAACTTCAGGCCATTCCCTTGGGTTCTGTCCCTGGTCCCCACAGAGCAGAGATCAGGACCTGCCTCTCCTCTTCCCCTCCCGAGGAAGTTGTCACTGCAATGAGGTCTCCCCTTAGTCTCCTCTTCTCCAGCTGAACACATCAAGTGTCCTCAGCTGCTCCTCACACACTTCCCCTCAAGGCCCTTCCCCATCTTTGTTGCCCTCCTTTGGACACCCTCTAATGGCTCAGTATTTTTTTTATAATGTGGTGCCCCATACTGCCCCAATTTTGCAGATGAGGCTGCTCCAGTGCAGAGCAGAGTGGGACAACCCCCTTCCTGGCCCAGCCAGCGATCCTGGGCCTGATGCCCCACAGGACATGGTTGGCCCTCCTGGCTGCCAGCACACTGCTGACTCATGGACAACTTCGACATGTTTCACAGCTGAGGAGCTTGATTTGTTCTTGGATCAGCTCAGGGATGAGGAGAGTTGGTGTGGCAAACACATGCATCCCACTGTGCCTGAAGGCTCAGGGTTTTACTCTACCAGCAGCCCTGCACAGCACTGCAAGGGAGAGCCCATTCTATCCTCTGAATGGGCTGTTTGGTTGTGACCCCAAGACATCTCACTTCAAACCTCTCATCACCCTGATGTGGCCTCAGTGATCAGAGTGAACAGGATTAGTAAGAGGTGCTTATTCTCCTACTTCTTCTTTTCCTTCATTCAGCTGCTTTTTTTGTTTTCTTTCTTGCCTGTTCTTATTTCACCAATCAAGAAAAGACAAATAATGTTTGTATTTGTTTCCTTTTGCAGTTCCTCCTTTTCATTGTACCAGATGAGAAAGAAAGCACAAAAGAAGAACATTCACTTTCCAAACAAGTCCTCCTTACTTATTCTTTTGCAGTTAACAGCAAAAAAATCAAGATGAAGAAAGTAAAAAAATATATGGAATATATGGAATTAAAAAAAAATGAAGTATTTGTGAACACATGTGTAAAATACATAACATAGATATATGCAAAATATAGTTTTATTCAGTTTTATTTATGCAGGTCTAAGAGGTAGACTGCATATGCCCATGGTGACATCAAATGTCACATTGGGTTTTTTTATTGTGCCTATTTATTTTATAAAATGGTTGGATGTATGCCTATATATATGCAGAGATGGATCTGTACAGTGCTCAGTATATGGCATAAATATATACAGAGATGCACACATGCATCTATCTCGGGTTTTATGGTACAGGTTTGTTTTTTTTTTTCATAAATGGTCTGTTTCATTATTCCTTAGAAGACTGAGCTCTTTTTTCAATATTCTTACCATTTTAAGTGTCTTTTCTGCTTCCAGTTTCTGGCTCCTGCACACCACAAAACTGGTCTCCAGAGCTTACTCTCCTTAAAACAGATGGATGTACAGCAAGCTGTTTAATAAATTAATCATAAAAAGATGGTCAATAGTCAGACACTATTAGACAATATATTTGATTTGGGACACTTTTTCCATGAAATTGTCAGATTCTTTCATTAAACATTTAAACCTTGCTAAAAGAAGTGAAATATCAAGGTCAGATTTAAAACAGTTTCATTCAAAATGCAAATGCTATTTGGCCTTCCTGTGCTCTTGGTTTATACCACTGTAATCTTCCTGGTTCAGTTTTATTGTATTTGTCTCAGGATGAAGATGAGGAAAGGTTGGATAATCCAACCAGTGGATTATCTTCCCTTGTATCTTTCTACCACCTCTCCTGTCTTTTTCAGTAAGCTCGTAATTAGAAGTCCTATATTAAGAGATAATCCCAAGTCATGTTAAGGAAATTAATGTTGCATATCTCATATACTGAAATTAGAACCGTAAGAATCGTTTTCCTATATAAACTGTGGTGACTGGCACTCACAGCTTTGGACTTAGCCACCACCTGGTAGTTGCATTAGCATGGCATATTCACTACTGCCAAAAATCACCTACTAAGATCTTTACAAGTAGCTGTGTCATCACTCAAGAGTGATGGTCACCACTGAACTTTGTGGATTGCAGTCTTCTGAAAGTCTGTGTGGGCCAATGCCTATTCAAGACACCTTTTATTTTCTCCTTTTGAATCACAATATCACACATCTAAGTACCACAGAACATTAATGTCTGGTTACAACTCTGCTTACTGTGTGTTTAAATGATGATGGAACATTTAAGAAGCTTTTCTTCAATGTGTGATCACTTAAATTCCCAGACAGCAGATGGCAGCATTTGTCTGGGGTGTCAGGATGCTCGGACTATTCTGCTTGGTGTGTCTTTTCATCAGTTTCTGTTTGTTCCAGGGACAACTGATGGCAAAGAGAATATCAAAAAAATGCACAATTACTGATGCTTTCCCAGTCTGTTCAACACACAGGGTTCTCTAGGATATTTGCGTTCTTTTCCTTGGTTTGTTGTTTTGTCCCTGCTGCCCAGACCAGCATGAGCGTCTCTGCAGCGTGATTTTGAATGTTCTTTCTCTTGTTTTACCTCTTCCCAGTTACCACTTGTGTTACCACTCCCCAGTTTCTCCAAATCCAAGTCCCCTTGACTGCTGTCTCATCTCTCAGCCAGCATGAGAAGAAGTTCCAAGGATGCTTTAGCTACTGCCAGTTCCTAGAAACATACAGAGAATTTTAGAGATGCTTCTTTAACTGTATCATGGTGTCAAAAAGCATGGTTTACAACAACCACCCAGCAAGGGATGGTGGGGCTGAATTCCTTCATTTCAAGACCTCCTCAGGCTGCCCTGGTCATGTAGAAGAACTCCAGAGTAAATATGGAATCCAGCTCTAAATATTTGGTATTTTACTAGTGAGATGAAATTGTTAGTCTTTGCTTTCAACTTGTTCTTATTTTGAAGCAGACTTTTAAACTAAAAATAGAAATAAAACTAGGACTAAAAATGTTTTTAAATACCTGAATAAAATTTTTTCATTATTTTATACCTCTACATGTGTGTCAGAAAAATCCTGCTTCTGCTCCTAAGAGGGCTTTTCCTTTCAACATATTTTTACTCTTCAAATAACAGCTCATCTGTCCAAAAGGAAGAAGACTAGCCAATTACCCAAATGCCATTCTGAGACCATCAATTTCTCGGGGAAGAGTTTGAGGTGCTTTTGTACCAGGTTGCAATTAACTCTTGCTACATCACTATTCTCCAAAAGCCTATGGTTTCAGAGGTTTCTCTGAGCTCATATTTGGAGTGTGTCAAAGCCCATGCCTATTGTTGCACTGCAACTGAACTGTTATCCAGATCAGTCTGATCAAAGCTGTTGTGTTATTGTATTTATATACTAATAACATTTTGAAATATTTAGAGTGAAATTTACCTAATAAATAAAAAAAATTTAAGTGTCTCCTCATTGAGAAGAATGGCACGTAATAACCTTTAGATATTTTTGAAAGGAAACTTAGGAGAAATGTTTTCTAACCTCCACACAGGAGTTTATTCTCAGTGACTTCAAGGTGATGTGTTCTGAATGAAAGTACTGGCAGATACTGTGTACGTCAGCCACAAATAATTCTTGGCTCCAAAAGAAAAAGTTGATGTGAGGTTTTTTTGGCATGTTTTTTAATTTTGGGGGGTTTTTTTGTTTGTTTGTTTTTTAAACAAATGGGAATATAACCAGTCTTACTAGATATTTTGCTTTCTAATTTCCTTTTACTGAGCTTATATTACATACCCAGCATTGTTTCCAGATGCTGTTAAATTTCAGGTGGTAATGAGGGGTTGTGGTGGATAAAGTGTGAGATCCCCAGCAGAATGCTTAACATATGTTCAAATAAAACCAACAGCATCCCAAAATGCACATATACATTTATCAACTGCAAGATTTGGGAATTGGTCTTGCTCCAGCTGGAGAAGCCTCATTTCGAAGACTGTTTGCAGTTCTTCACACTCAGCTCTGGAAACGCTCATATAGCAAACAGGAGAAAAAAACTTGTGGCCTTTAGAGAGATACAGGGACCAGAAGATAATGCATCTCCAGAAAAGCCGAAGAAAGTGCAGGGACTTGACACTTCAGAGAAAGTGGGAAATGCAGCAGAGGTGCACCACCAAGGTGGCAGTGTGCAGAAGCCTGAGTGAGTAGCTGTGGAGCTGGAATGAGCAAGTACTAAATGAGGAAGCAAAGAATTTTGGCAGCTTTTTCTTACAAGGCAGTGAATATAGCACAAGAGATTAAGCTGTTTACATCATTGGCAAGAAATGCAATTTAAAGAGTTTGACAGTTGTTAGAAGGGCACAGACATTAGTAAAGAAATAGAACAAAAGAAAGTAAATCAGAAGGTTTGTGTGTTTTCTCCCACTCCGTTAAAATTTCCTTCCTTCAGGAAATCTGCAGCTGCACTGCAGCCATGGCAGCATCCAGACCCAGAGAGGGCAAGGCAGGTGGAACACTACTGCAAAGCCCACTGGAGAGCCACCAAGTGAGTTGCAAACTCCAGAATTTGAATTTTAGAAGCCTTTAGTATTTTGGTCTTCAGCAAGAGCATCAAAATCCAGATGCTTTCAAGTGGCCCAAGGCTGATGTTGCTCCATGGATCAGGTGAGAAACACAAAGGCCTCTTCCTCCAGCACTGCTTCTCAGCAATGAAAGCATTCATCCTCAGGTCATGGGCATCCTTCAGCACACATCGCTGTGCCCCACAGCATGTCCCTTAGGTGGACAAAGTCTGCTGGAACCAGGACATGAACAAACATCTGGATAAATGGGTGGCTGGTAGTTCAGACCCACGCAATTTCCCATGTTAGCCTTGGGATACCGATTTGTGCCCACAGCAATTCCCGTGGAAATGGAGGCTGAAAAGACAACTTACTTCTGTTAACATCCTCTTTTAAGCAGTCTTTAAAATGATACTGTAGTGTTATGCAATTTGTCTGAAAGAGAATCAATACAGACTTCTTCCAAAATCTTCTAAATTTACCCCCGACTCAGTGAGTGTCATAAAGGGTTTGGGGACCAAAGACCCCAGTATTACTAAAACCAGGAAAACCAGAAAAGGTTACTGGAAAAAGTGCTAAGGTGGTCTTTTCCTGCAGAGTGTGGGAGCTGGATGGGTCATGCATGCGTGAGCAATTGTCTTAGGCTCCAGTGTTGGAATCTCAGGAGCAGGGACCCCTGCTCTGGTGCTCCCCACAGTCAGTCTGACACTGCCAGAATGGTAATTCTGGAGGAACGTCTCTCTCTCAAGGCTGCCAGGAGAGGAACAAGGAGCTGGCACTGGTTTTTACACCCCAATAAACAGGGTTTCTCAAGTAAATCAATTGTGCTTTACTCCTGGGCCCTCCTGTACAATTACTGTGGTGTGAAGAGTTGTCTTCGGCACGATCTGACTTGGAGAGCTGATTGCTCCTAGACAAGAGGTCAGAGCCAGGAGAAACTTTCTCTGGTGAAGGATTGGCATGTTGTTGGTTTTTTTTTTCTGTGTTCCATAGCAGGTGATGGTGAAGAACATATTCAGCCAGTTCAGAATCTATCAGGGTCACCAGAATAAGAAAAAGCAGCTGATGATTACAGGTATTTTGTCACACATGATCCATCCTGCCTCCCTTCTCTGCAGGAAAAGTATTTAGTCCTAGTGTTTTTGTTTAGACAGACACATAAAGACAGGTTTTGCCATATTGTACTGTCTATCAAACTACTTAAATCTTCTCTTTGCTTTCTTAGTACAGTCTAATTAGGATTAAGACCCAGTATTATTTTATCTTCTGGGATTTTTGAGCATCCAGTACCGCTCTAGCTAATTTTAACACACTCTTATTTAGTAAGTGTACTTGTATGGAAAATGCTGTTATTGCAACAACTTGGAAAAAGTCCGAGATTTTCCAGTGCAGGATTGTGGGGTGGTTTGTTTTTTTTAAACCATATCTTTCAGTAATATTTTCTGTCTTTTATCTCCAAACCTTTCAATAAACTCTCAACAAAATTTTCACTGAAACTGAAACATCACAGTAAAATGAGTAATGAGATTTTGAGGTTTTTTCCTGAGATAGAAGGTGGCTTACACATCAGCATAGAAGCTGCATTTAATCCCACTCCTTGGTTGATCTATGCTGATGGAGGTCTCTCTTGTGTGGGCTCTGGATATGGGCTGTGGCATAATTTCCAGTTCTGTCGCTGGCCAGGGTGTTGGTTGCTCCAGGGTAGACCTGATTCAAACTCCGTCTCCAAGCACAGAGTCATGGGCTGTTTAGTTTTTTTGGGGATAGGAGGGCTCAGTTATGTGCACCTTCGCAGTGATGTGTTTGACTTTGGTCTTGGTACATTTTTTGGTCTTCATAGGAGTAGGTTTTACAGGACAGAGAAAGTGAACCATGTGGAAGTTTGAGTGAGCAAAATATTTGGATGGAAATTGTAACTGTGGGAGTTGTGAGACCCTGTCAACTCTTCAAAAATAGGCAAGATGAGACCCAACATTTGTTTACAGCCTGAGAGCCTAAAGGGGAAAATTGTAAAGATTGACTTAAAGCACAAGTTCAAATGCTGTTGGAGGTTGATAGTGTGATCAGTGCCCCATAAGAGATCTTTTTCACCACCACTGTCCACCAAGTTACAAGTGTCATGCATCTAAGGTTCAGGATGGTGAAAATATCAGGACCTGCTGACCTAAAAATCCCCTAAAAATCCTTAAGAGTGTGACATCCTGATCCTCACACCGTGGCAACTGTGGTGTTGCTGTCTGCACAATTTTCTGTGTCCCTGACAACTCTGTTCAAATCTTGATCAGAGGCAAATGTGCCCAATGCCGAGATTAGAGAGGCCGTTATTACACGTATTTTGCACACAAGACTTGAAGGCCTGACTGATGTATTTTTTTTTTAACAGAAGTATATTATTTGAATTATTGCAGTTAAACTAAGGGAGGAAAATAAATAAAGGCAGCCCACTTTTACTACATTCTTTAAAACTATGTTCCTTTCACTTCTTTGGAGACTTACAAGAAGAACCATTAATCTTCAAATCATCATTTCTTTTACTAACTTGATCTTATGCTATCAAGTATCTGAAAAGCACAGTCATTGTAGGTGTTTTTATGAGCATCTCATCCTAAATTTTTCTCAACTTCTGAAACTAGTTAAGCAGACATATGTTTTTTCCTTGAGTTTGGGTCAGAACAATATTCATCATATGGAAAGGGAGCATTGTTCCTTCCAAACAGTTGAAAGTAATGAATCTAGCCCCCTGAACACACACACTGACCAAAAGTTTGGTATCTGTCTGGCAATTCCTGTATTTCATAGCAATAACTCTGTTTTATGTCAGCTTCTAAATACAACATTAATGGGTCAGGAGCTAAACTGAATTTTGGAGGAATAACAAAAACTTCATAATCTAATCCTTCCGGGGTTGTTTGACACCAAGGAATGAAAATTGCAGGAAGCAATACATAGGCTATAAGGTTTTAGCTGCAGGTAGAGTGGTCTAATGCCTTTGCAGTGCCCAGCACAGTCTGTCTGCAAATGACAGCTCAATCTGTCTGTCAATAGCATTAGAAAGAGATAGGGAAGTACTCGTGTCTTATGAATTCCAGAAAGGAATTAGTCTGTGGTAACAATCCAAAAGAAATGAAACTGTTGTCATCAAAACTGTTAAGTTTTATTCCATTTAAGAATTTGAGTGAGAGACGTAGGCACAAAGATAACTGATTAGATAAGATGGCCCTCTCTGAAGTCTGCCTATAATGCCAGGTAAAATTTGAAGAAACATTCTGTCTTTCCCATTCCTCCAACAGGTTGAGGAAGAATGGTCTACAGGGTAGAAATTCTGCATCACAAAACTTCAACCTCTGAATTTTGGTTGAGTTCTGAATTAAAGACTCTTACCCTTCATTGTTTCAAAATTCACCATGAATGAGAAAAAAAAAAAAACACGGGATTGCTCTATTTTTGTTCAAGTGTTACAAGAAGAAACTAATGATGAATCAAGAAGAAATATGCAGGGGTATTTTATCCAGAAACTGTTGAGAAAGGTGTCTTAGGAATCACCAGGACTCCTTGAGTCTGACCTTCAAAAAGACCCAGCAAGAAAGCCAACACATGTTTCGCTGTGGATAAATTGGCTTTTTTCAGTGAATGGTTCTAATGAAGACTTTGCTGAGCAGTCCTAGGAACAAGCACCCTGGGGACATTACCCTGGCCTCTCACTGAGGAGTAAAAAATGGAATGACCTTTGTAAAAATTTCCCTGATTGAGCTCTTCAAAGGATAATAGCCATAAGACTGCAGCATGGGCTTTTCAAAAAGTCCCAGTTTAAAAATGCTCACTTTTCTCTCACATACCTGACTGCGCAGAGTTGTCAAGAACCAAGCTCATATTGAAGCCAACATAAAAGAACTTCAAAGACATTTCCAGTGTTTTCCTGGACTAAGAGACACGTTTTTGTAGTTGTTGCAAGTGTATAATGAAGCATGTCATTCTATGGGAAGTGGAAGTAATGAAACAAGGTTTTCCATACATCTGTGTCCTATGATTGATGGAATTGGACAAGTGTTGAGTCATGAGTTTCCCCAGGAGTGAACACTGATGGAGTGTTTCTCCTCTGCCTGAGCTTCTGGTGTCACATTTTAGGGAGCTGAATCTATGTGAGAGCTAGATCTAGTCACATTTGACTTGACAAATTCCTTGACCACCAGGAAGAAAAGGTCCAAACACAGATACATGACAAGAGACTCCACAATGTCACTGAACAGCCCAGGCTTTTGCTGTCTTGCAGACTGGCCACTGTTCACACCCTGGGAATTTCTGTTGGTATTAGTGTGTCAGTGTTAAAGATGTCTGAGGAGGCATGTAATAGAAGCAAGAGATTCACTCTCTCTATTGGTCCTTTGTATGACAAAGTCTACAAACAAACAAAATTTCCTTGTTCCAAAAGTGAAGTGTTGTCTGGCACAGCTCTGGGAGCCCAAGAAGGATTTCACCCCTCCTTGGCTCCTCTGTCCTGCTCCTCCCTACGTCTCTCTACATTTCATGTCCAAACATCAGGCAGCACACCCCACACCAGAGCTGCAAGAGAGGCTGGTTCTGCTTGGTGGTTCAGGCAAACCATGAAAACCCTGTAGGGCAGCTGGCAACACTTTTCAGAGGTAGCGTCCTGCCTTCCAAAGGGATGTAAACACATATCTTGGCTAATTCTTCCACCTGCCACATGCCTGGGACACACAGATGTTTCTTTGTCCATTTCTACAAGAACCTGCAGACATCACAACCCCTGTCTAGGTTTTGTGGCCTGAGGAGGGGCTGTGCTTTGCAGGAAGCCATGACAATTTTTAGATCCCTCATTTATCTGGTTTGATATCATCATGCATGAGCTGTTCTGTTTTGCTATTCTTTGCCAGCAGCAATAGAAATATATGGAGTTACAGTCATTATATGTCCAGTTGTTGTGAATCCTCCTTATCTAATCTTTTCAGATGAAACATTTATCTTACTTAAATGCAGCCAGACAGAAACAAATGGCCTCTGACCAATACAACACAACTGATTCTTTCCCATCTCTCTGCTAGTTTCTATATTGAAAATATCCTTTTGCATATTAGTCACTGCCAAATAAAGTTGCTGATCAGGCCTTGAGCAGGGAATGTTTTACCAGAACAAATGAAAAGTCAAATGCCAGCTTCAGGGTTATAAATTAGGGATTGGGACCCCAGAAGTCCATTCCTGTGACATTAGAAACCCAAAATGTTGGGCGAGATAGATAATGCATAAAAGAGCTGTAAACCAGAGTTTCTGGCAGCACAGACTCTGTCACAGGCTTGCCAACTGGCATGTCCTCTATGTGTTTGTTTTCAGATGTGTATTTACTTTATTTTTATTTGTTTACGTTTTTTATTTCTTTGGGTTTTTTCCCTTATTGGTTTGGGGTTTTTTCCTGGTGTTGCAAGAATCTCAGCAAGGACCATGCTAGACCCAGATCTCTGTAAAGAAGATGTGAGATTTCTAGAAACTGCTGCAGAGCACTGGGAGGACCATGATGGAGCTGTTATCTGTGGGGGTGGAAAGGGGGATCTACAACAGACTGAAAAATCAGGAAAGTGAAACCAAATCAGAAACATTTAATTCAGACATATCTTAGAAACATGAGTTGGGAAAACATAAAGCATTTTAGGTAGATAGTAGCTATTATACCTAGCTCTAGGAACATGAAAGAGGCAAGAAAGAAACACTGTTTTTTAGAAAAAGAAGTTATGGCCTCTGCTATTAAAAATACTCTGCCAAATATACTATTTCCCAAGTTCAAGGTAGCAAAAAAAAAAAGTACACTATTTCAGTGTAAAACCCTTTGGATTACACTTACAACCCCTTGGATTAAATCTTACAACTTCAGAGAAAGTGAATTGCTCCAAGAAGATAAATGCTGTCCTATTAAGCCCAGTTGATTTTTTTTTTTTATAAAGCATTGAAAATTTCCTAAGCAAAAGATAAAAGTGCTTGGAGAAAGTGTCAGCTTTTGTCACACTGGTTGTAAGTGCCTCTGTTGTAAAAGCCTGTTTCTATACCTGAGGACATCTTTTTCTCTTCTCCCCTGTGCCCCTTCTCTACCCAATGCCTTTCACAAAAAGGAAAATTTGGCTCTTTTAGGGTTATGGAGTTAGGCTTCTCATAAAGCACTAAAGTGTATCAGTGTTTTGTTAGTTCTGATAGTTTCTGTTAGTCTGAAACTAGTAATTTCAGATTGATTCTCCAGAAAACTTATTATCTGCACACACTGGAGTCTTCCATGTGTAAGGACATGTGGATAGATAAAACAGCTATAAGAAAAGCAAAATGTTTTCCTTTGGGACAATAGAAATATGTTTGAGACTTTTTACTCCCTGCTCTTCAAAAGCCTAACTCTGGCAATAGCCAGAACCCCTTGCACAGAGGACAGCCCAGCTGTGAGCAAAGAGGAATGAGCTGGCTGCAAGTGTCATCTGAATTTGTGTTGTTGAGAAATGGGCTTGAAATGGGCTTTTCTGAAAAATCAGGTGAAGAGTTTTGTTTCAATACTTGCCAGAAGTAATGATCCCTCTCACTTGTTCACCACTGCATTAGATCCATACTCACGGCTGATAAAACACACAGAGTCTTTGATCAGACCTAATTCCTCAGCTGGTTCTCACCTGCTGGTTCTGCACTGAGAAAAGCCATCATCATTTCATATCTGTGCAAGTCTGCTACATTATCCTTTGGGAAAAATTAGGACCCTTGGGGCAGAAGATTTTCCTTTCTCCCTTCCCTCTCCTGATCTACTGACTTTTCTTGACAGTTTTCTTGTTTCAAGTCTGGAAAGATTTTGGAAGCTATTTGTAGAAATTAGTCACTTGATGAATTCACATTTTTTTCCATCCCAATTTCTAGAGCATTTTCCAAGAGACCTCCTGTTCTGAAGGTCTTCAGCATCCGTTTCAGTGCCCAGAGTGAAGCAGGAGGATAAGGAAGGAGGTATAGCTGCCTCTCCCCTGAGGCTTTTTGGAGTTCTAGTCAGCTCAGGGGAAGTTTCCTCTAGGAAATTCATGTAACGAATCTCTCTCTTTTATTACTCTCTTGCTGTAAAAATGAGAACTTGAGGATTATTTTTATTATCTCACAAATAGATAACTAAAAATATAAGCAGTTTCTGTCAGAATTGTTGAATGAAATATCCTGACAGGCATGTGGCTGCTGCAGTTCCTTGTCTCCAGGTCCAATAAGCAGTAAGGTTGAAGGTGTACTCCCAATGATTTATTTTCATTTAAATTTTCTATGTTCAAAATAATTACCTACTAATTTAAAACATAGAAAATGTGATGACATATATTTTCTTTGCTCATCTGTGAATTAAAACAGAGGAAGAATAGAAAGCCAAGGTAAATTGACCACAAGATCAGGAGGAGGAATGAGACACTGTGAGGGCACAAGGCAGAAGACAAATGTTTAGTAATTAGTAACAAGGGTTTTACGTGGTTTCTGAGGATGTTTGTTCTGATGAAGAATTTAAAAGAATTTTTATTTGAAAAGATATTTCTCCCACCAAGCTGGCCCTAGTTTTCATTCTGCAACAACTCTTCATTCCTGCACAAGGTGTTTTTGAGGATCATTCACAGCTGTGTGAAAAACAGGGGTCAAGCAGTGCCTGCAGATTTAACATCACTTGTATCCCTGCACAACGTAAGAGCAGTTGTTTTGTTTATTCCTACCTGAATGCTAAGCCAGTTTTACTACCTACCTGATTAGGTTCCTATTAAGAGCAAAGCCTAAGTTTTCACATCAAAAATGCAATAAGTTTTCATAGCAATTCAATCAGATTAGCCAGCCTGCATTTCTTCCATGGGTGTCTGCAAGCATTCAGTCCACGTCATTGTTTCTTTTTACCTCCTCAGAAAAACCCTAGCCATTTTGATATTTCAGATCAAGCCCTGTAAATCATGAAAATGTCAGAGGACAGATTGCAGTCTTCTATTTTCCGAGAGCTCCAACTGCTCTTGCCCAGAAAAAAAACAGTTTAGTGTGTTAAGGAGCTATGGAAAACCCATGGTTTTCAAAAGACAGCCATTAAAAATTGTGCTTGCCATTTTGCAATAAATACCTTATGCAGTGTACAGAGGCAGGGCTCATTAAAAGATGAATTTCTGAAGTGGTAAATAAGAGTCTTTTCCCCCCAAAAGAACAGGGGAATAAAAACAATTTTCACTGTATAAGGTTTCCCCATGACCAGCAATAGCTGTGCACATGAGAAGTCAATGCAGCTTACCAATTCTTGGGCCATTGTCTTGCTGGAAATAGGGAAATTAAAAAAGAAAAGCCATTGTGGTGGTCCAAATGACTTGTTTATTGAAGATCAAAATAAAAAAAAAGATATATTTTTGGTATTTCTGAAGAGACATTTGGTTACTGTTTATATACATTAGGTTTTCAGATGCGGTCAATGTGGGGTGTTCACAGAGTCAGCACTAAATTTACACTGCATTTATGAACAAGAAGAATGAAATGGCAATATAAACAGAGATTCAACTTTATATCCTGAAGATACTCTGCCTTTTAATGTGCTCTGCTTACATGTAATAATAAGCAGCATTTTTAACATGTAAATAAATATGGAAGTTCAAAAAAATTAGGCCTTGTAGAAGAAGATTTCGTTTTACAGCTATGAGCAAACAACATTGCATTGTAGGGCAAATAGTGTATTAGACAAGACAAAAACTGAAGGAAAAAAAATTATGCCATACTGATTTGATCTTTATTTTGGGTTTATGCTCTTCTAGAATCTGTATGGAAGGACAACAAGGTTCAGGGAGGAAAAAAATATGCATGCCTGTGGTTAAAATGTACTAGTGGGAAGAGAAAAATTCTAATTGAAATTGCATCTCCGTACCAAAATGAAAATCTCTACATGCTCTGAGATCCGTGCATAAACATATCTTGCACCTGAAAATCTATGAGCTGTATCCTGAGAGGGACAGGTGAAGTCAGGTAGGGCTCCTGTTGATTTCACCAATGTCAGTATTAAACTGGTGAGGAGAAACCTCTAGTTGGTCTGAAGTTCCTCCAAAAACTCAGTAGTCAGGGCAACATAGTTGTAAACACTGAAACCAAACATTTTGAGACTTGGCCAATATAACTGATTTGTGCTGCATGAAATGCTTTTTGTATTCATGAAGATCTCATCTCATGTCTATCTCATGTTGGTTTCCTCTTATTAAGCTGAAGGGAGTAGCTGTGATTCAGGAGGCAGTATCTGTCCTTGTCAATTCAAGCTGTTCACAAGAAAAAAATTACAGGTTATTCTCCTCCAGAAAATGACACTGGAGAAACTGAGTGTCCCCGGCCAGCACCTGTGAAAGCTCCTGTCAGTGCAGGGTAGTTTCTTCATTAAGTCATGACGGTGATGGACCTCTGTGGCCTGATGCTGCAGGCCAAATTTCTCCCTGAGCACGAGCAGAAGTAAGGCTCTGACTGGACATGACCTTGTTCTCATGGCTGGACAAGAAGAACCTTATTCCCAAGCTGTTGGATGTCTAATGTAAACAATATAGGCTGACATATACAAGCTTTTACTGCGCAAGAAGAAGCAGCAGACATTTTCTGATTTCTTAGAAAGCAGACCCTCTGCCTGGTCATGAGACATCTGGCCAGGCAGAGACGTGTATTCAGGGTTCTCCAGGCATATTGCCTGGGGAACATGGATGGAGAGTCTGCTCGGTAGGTACTATAGGCTTTGCCATGCTTAGAATGCTTATGCTTAGTATGCTTAGAAACCAGTGCACAAATAGTTAAATAAATGCTTAAGAAAACTTCATGGAGTCTACACTTCTCATCATTACCCTGTTCGGGACAGCATCTACAGACCCCCTCAAGAAAGTGTGCAGAGCAAGTTATGTAAAGAGGAACCAAACAAATGGCGAAGTTTTGTTTTCATGTGAAACATCTTTCTAAGTATAAATCAAATCTCTGAGGTGTTCATTGAGACTGTGGTAGGGGTGAGGATCCAGTTCTTAGACAAGGCTCATGCTCAAAGCCATCTAAAAAGAGTGCAGAGGCCACCATGCCAGAGTGTCACCCTAAACTTGCCTTTTCATTCCACTTCCCCAAAGAGGTACTTCAGTAACTCCATTCTACTGCAAAAAGTGCTCACAGAAGGCAAAATCTGAAGTCGTGCATTCAAGTTGTCATGGAAAGCATCCTTGAAATTTTTATGCACAATTATTCTTGATGGAGGCATAGGTTAATCCAGTCAGAACAGAGGAAAAACATTGTGTGGATGATTCAGCTGCCACAGGCTGTTGGTTGAGAAGACTGAACACATGCACTGAACTCACACGCACTGTTCAGGAAAGAGCTATTTGTGCCCTTTGAGGGCAAATCCCCATGGATGCTGTTTCAGTGTGACCTGATTCTGCTGGTGTTGTCACAGTGCCAGGACACAGTGGCACACCTGATGCCATTTTTAGAGTCTCCACCCTGTACACTTAAATTCAGAAAACAGGAAAAAAAAATCTTTTGTCTTCATTTCTTTTCCTTTTCTGTAAGTTCATTTTCAGCTATTTACAATCTGATATTAAAGCATATTCTTCTATAGTTTTATTGGATTTCCATATAAAATAGGTGGGAAATTAATGTCACCAATACTGCATTAAAGTCCATGAGACACTAAATTTGGGGAGAGGGATGCATCCCTCTGTTAGTGGTCAGATCAACTGCATTGTGGTTGTTGTGATAGTTCTCAATTTTTGTCCTGTTGCACCCCTGGAGTTCTCAAAGTTCCAATCAGACACAGAGACCCACAGTGTGTATAGCCATGAACTGAAGCATTAACTTTTTTAATTCTCTTTTCTGCATTTACAGGTACAGAGATTTGCGCTGAATTCTGGCCAAATTAACCCAAATAGTTTCAAGGACACCTGTAGCCCTCTGGGAGGCCAGGTGGCTCTGTCTGGGCAGACAGGACAGGCAGCCACACATTCTTGCTGGAGTCTGTCCAGGACATTTCTGTCCTCCCCAAACCTGTGGCTCTGAGGAGAAGGATCATTCCCAGAGACATGAGTATTTCCCAGGCTCTGCTTCTTGAACCATTGGAGAGGTATCAGGAAACTTCATGGCTCTGAAGTGGACACCAGGTGTCAGGAAGCCATTGCTTCTTGTCTGTACTGCCAGTGAGGTAGAGACAGGTGTGTCATGTCCCTGGTATGGCTGTCCCAAACAACACCCCCACGTGTCCCATGGGTGGTTGTTCTGCAGCTCTTCCTCTTCCTAAGCCACAAGTACAGAGAACAAACTTTGTCTCTGCAGACCATGAATGTACACAGTAAGTGCTCAATGATACATTCAAAATTCTACCTTAAAAAAATTTCAGACATTTTGCTTTTCT
Organism: Calyptomena viridis; assembly: GCA_013390005.1. Lineage (NCBI taxonomy): Eukaryota > Metazoa > Chordata > Aves > Passeriformes > Eurylaimidae > Calyptomena > Calyptomena viridis. The sequence goes on along the minus strand of WEIV01007711.1, from coordinate 150,266 downwards.
TATTTTTTATTTCATAAATAGTAAAACCACATAAAATCATTAGTAATTTTTGATCATGTAGGCAGAAATATATTTGCAGGTGTTGTCCTATTACAAGTGACTGAAGTTGAACAGTTCAATTAGGTAAAAAAGAGAAAGATGCATGGAGGCAGCAACTTGACAGATCCTGTTTTTTCATGTGCTGGAGACATCAGGCTCAGCAACCTCCACTCTGGGCATCATTCTCTGGAACAAGTCTTCATTTTTTCCGAGTGCAGCAGGACATAGCGTGTAATCAGTCCTCATTACTGAAAGGAATGGCATGAGCAGATACAGCCCTGTAGAGGAATAGGCAATCCCTGGAAGTCTTTAAATCACTGTTTCACATGAAGGAAATGAATGCGGAACAGTACTGACACAGAGAACTTCCTGACATAATGGCTTTGAAGTGATGCAGTGTGTCATCAGACGCAGCTTCAATGAGAGCAACTAAAACCTGTGTAATTCATTAAACTTCATTACGAGATTCATTATTAGTGTGTCTGACAACAAAATCCCTTCACCATCAAAAGCCAGTAAAATCCCTGCAGTTCCTGTGTGAGCAGTGCCTGATTATGAACTTGATGGACACTACTGGGAGGTTGTCTCTGATTTCACCCTTCTGTGCCCTCCCCACAAAACATGAACTTGTGGCCCTAGGGATTTTCTTAGTGTTTTTGCTAATATTTGCACAAATTTCTCTATGGCAAAAAAATTGTCAAACATAGAATGAAAGAGCCAACTTTGAATAACAGAGCTGTGCACTGTAATAAATTGTAGTTTTATAATACCCACTTAGGTACTTTTCAAACACAGTATTTGATTAACCAGTTTTATTTATTTACTTATTAGGTGGAATTAGAATATAATGTGATTCCTGCCAAAGCATAAATCAGTCAATTATGATGTTTTGTGAGACAGAAAGATGAATCATCTTTTTCAAAGCAAAGTGAAAAAGATACAGAGTTGCAGAACACCAGAGCAAATATTTCACCTAGAAGTATTTGATGTAACTTGATCAAGCATTTGTTATCCCCTATATTGGAATAGCTGCCTTAAAATGTTATTGGGTTTGCTCTAATTTTCAATGGAATTATCTTGCTTTAATTTCTGTTTTTATTTTTCCCTCATGTTATTTTGTCCAATGGCACAGTGTCACCCCATTTGAAGAATGTATTTTTTCACACATTATTTTCTTGACAGGTTCAAACTCTCAGAGGTGATGGAGGATTACTTGTTAAATACTATTCACACCTACTGTTAATTTGTAGAAATAAGGTCAGTTGCTGAACACTCTGGGTGGATAACATTGTTCGAAAACTTTTTTGACTCTGTGCTTCACCTGTCTTGTTTTATTTTCTCTTTCCTTTAAAATGTGGAAAATATTTCTCATGTCTGAAGCTCCTGTGAGGAGACAAAGCTGGAAGTATTGCTATTTTTTCCTCTCTACCTCTCTCTCTTGTATATCTTTAGCTACTATAATAATTTTCAGCCTTTCTGTGACAGACTTTTTCTAGATTTTATGAAAAATTGCTTCCCTAATTGTTTGGACAGGCCTATATTACACCTTTATTTACTTTCTTAAATTTTTGCTTACACCTGGAGACCTAGGTATGTATGCACATATATTTACATATTGCACAGGTCATCAAAAAACATAGCTGTTTACAAAATTCCCATGGAAAAACTTCAAGAAATACTTAGAAAAAGATTTTAAAAACTGACCACAAAAGTAGGTGTGAACTTCCATTTTCTGAAATTGCTAGGTGGGCTGAATCCTGATGCTTCTTTAGAAAAGGATTTGCTGCAAAACAGTGAAACCTGGCAGCACTCACTTGGACCTGGAGGGCAGGCTCTCCAATTTTTGGGCATGAACTAGATATTCTGGAAAATAAAACAAGTGAGAGACTGCAACACCATAAAGTGGAAATGGAAAATCATAGAAACAGGCAGCAAAGATTCCATAAAAGTGTTCTGGATGTATGCAACCATGTCCTACAAATAAACATATGCTTTCACACAGGGCTTGGAAAACTGTTTCTCTCCCAATGCCACCATCTTTCTCCATGCTCCCTTTCCCTCTGCTGTGCAAGGTGGCATTTATGATACAGCAAATAACCTCTGTGGTACAGCAAAAATACTGCCTATGAAACTGTCTGCTCTGCAAATTTCCTTAACTTTGAAAATGAAGATGATGCTTTCTGTTTCAAATGCTCCTTGGTTAGGTTATTTGGGAGCATGTCTGGTTCTGAGTGACTGAGACTCTGCGCAGACTGAAGATCAGTCTCCAGAATTCACCTCAGGCTGCTCACTTGTTAAACCCCTGTAACTGTGAATGAGAGGGCCAAGCCAAGGGATAATCTGAACAAATCCCTTCAACCCCTGTGTCTACTTAATTTGCCATTTTTTTCCCAATATATTCAGTTCTTACCTCCAGCACTCAGAATGTAGATTTTGGGGGTTTTTTTCTTTTTCTTTTTTCTTTCTTTGCAACATTTGTAGGAACTTAATTCAGTGACCTATTAATTTTTGGCTTTTGGCCTTACGTGCCTATTTTGCAATTTTTATTGATGTATATTCAGTCTAAATGTCAGTTTGAGCTTCTAGAATGTCAGGGACAAAAGTTGTACTCCTTGTCAGTGTGTAGATATATGATGGTTAAACAAGGCATAAAGCAAATGCTGAGGAAATTGGCACTTCTCCACCCTGTATGTGCACAAAGGGTATGAATTGTGTCTGCTAAGGGAGTAATTACAGGGAGTTTTCAGACCTTCATATTTTCATTTATAAATTACCACATGAAATTTGCATAGGTTTCTCATCTAAACATATTCTAAAGTATATTTTTGGCCTACTGACCTTTAAATAAAATTTTTAAAGACAGGGGAAATGTTGATATGTTTATTTTGCTCCTATAAATAAAATTCCTTTTCTCACTTGCCATGACAGCACATAACGATGCGGTCTTTAAATTCCCAGTGTGTTCATATAGTCAAAGAGCAATGGGGACCACATCATTCCAATTGTTCTTTTCACAAAAATTGTGGTGATTTATGTGAGAGCTCAGCACAAAATTTGCATCTCATTTTTGAGGAAGCAAACTTAGCATGGCATGTTTCCTGTGTTAGTGTTGCCCAGCCTGGTTTGGCCTCTTTGGCACACGCAGGTATCTCATGTTTACTTTGTGCCTGGTGGTGCTCAGGTCTCGAGATACTCTTTGGTTGTTTGCTAGAGTACCTCTTCTTATTATCAAAGTCCGGTACCAGATAAAGGAATAAAACTTGCAGCTTCTCAGTTTTTCTTGNAGGGTCCCAGACCCTCCAGGGCGATCTGAGGTGTAGACTCAATATCCTGGACTCCAACACTCAGGCTAGTAAGAACTTGTCATGTTTTTGTTAATGTTGTATTTTTCATCATTAATATCATGACATTGGTTTTTTCAGCACATTTCTGCTGGGGTTGCAGTGCGCTTTGTACTTAAAATGGTGGTTTTTTGAATGGTTTGGGCTTGAACACTTTTTTAGTTAATAATAATCATATCATGTGAAAACAAATATTTTCCTATAGCTGTAGGTACAAAACCCAAGGGAGATGGGGGTTTTTCAAAGACAGTGACAACAGCAATGGCACAAGATATAACTGCTCAAAATATATGGCATAATTTTCACATATTGGGCTGCCTGTAAATATCCTCTTGACCTGGGTGCTTGGAGTTCTCATAGTTTAAAGTTTTGGGGAAAAAAAAAGTCATGTGATGTGGCTTAATAGGCGTCCAACAGAAAGGGCTGCACCTGTAAGGACAGTACAGAGACAATACAGTCTCTGCCTGTTTAAAGTCAATGGGTTTACACACTGCAGGCATCAAACACATTGTAAGCACTAGGCTGGCTGTAGTCTAAGCAAACTTCAAGAAAAAATTTTAAGAAAAAAGTTTACTTACTGGGAAAGTAAAGTTTATGTTCAGCTCCAAATTTTGTGTGAGATACTTGTCACATTTTGAATTAAATGCCATTCAACTGCTTGTGTTTTATGAAAACGTTTGTATTTTGCTCAATTTTTTTTTCACGGCATTTGAGTACAAAAGTCTATCTATGTGTGATGCGCTATATGTAGGAGACTAAATGTGAGTTTCAGTGCTCAACTGTTGTGGTTTAAATGACAGGACCTGGTTTAACATAGGGCAACGAGATCATAGCAAATGAATACAAAGATAAGGACCTTTATTTGTAAAATATATATATCTGTATAAATTAATATATATATGTGTAAACTTGTATATGAAATAATGAATTAAATACCAAAGACATGTAAGAACAACAGACAACTGCAAAAACTACAAAACGGGAATTCTCAGAGCCTGAGTGATTCACCTCAGTGATTTCCGCTCAGTTCTCACCAGGGGGTGGCATGGGGCAGCTTGAAATGGTGATGACTTCTGGTGGCTGGAGGGAGTGCCACCAAGCTGTAGTAGATTCCCGGGGAGTTTCCAAAGGGGAAGAGGTCCCAGGAAGTTGAAGACCAGGGGTCCCAGGGTTGTTGGGGAGTTCTGAGGATGGGGAGCCTTGGAGGAGGTGTCTGCAGGGTTCTCAGGGTTGCTGGGGAATTCCCAGGAGTTTGAGGAGCCCAGGCAAGGAAAAAACAGAGGGTGTACAGAGAGGGTTCCCAGGGGTGGGGTCTTGGAGGTTTCTGGAAAGGGTAAAAGCAAGGGTGAAGGGATGCTGGCAAACCGAGGAAGCTGGAGAAGAAGTGGCTGGAGTGGTGGCTAGAGAGATGGCAGTGGAAGCGGCTGGAATGATGTTGATGGCTGCAGAAGGCATCCAGAAGCTACAAGCAGCTGGGGGGAAAGGTACATTGAAATCACGTCCAAAATGGTGGCAGTGAAGCCAGTGGTGGCAACACATCCTTCTCCTGGTCCAGTGCAGTCCAAAAGAGCTATGAGGGCAGCTGGCAGCAGCTTTTATACAGTTTCTGTCCAATCTCAAAGTTCCTCATGCCTGCCATTGAGCAACCATCTGGGCCCACCCTTTTCCCCCCCTCCTGAGGCATGGTCTGCATGTTCATTGGGCTGTTTGAGTTTCTGTATCACCTTCTGCCTACTCCCACCAGTGGGAATTCTTTTGTCTTTATGGCCTTGTGGCCAAGATGGCGGTCATGCCTCCCCGGGCCACCGCGTGCACTGTGCTGCCTGGCAGGGAGCCGGTGCCGCCACGCTGCCCATGCTCTGTGCCACCACAGGTGTCTCTGAGCAGCAGCGTTCATGCAGTAGCACCATCAAGGCTTCAGTATTGTCATACAGCTCCAGGCAGCAGTGAGGGCTGCGTCTTTTCCCATGTTGGGCAGCCACCTCCCTGCTGGCATGCAGTGGTGGTAAGTGCGACCAGGGTCTGAGGTGGGCAGGGATAGTTGATTTGGGCACTGGTGGGGCTGGTGGTCCCCCGCAATGGCACAATGCGCAATGGCAGAGCTGCCCCCCCCTCTCCACTGCACAAACCACAGCAGGGCAAGCGCCAGCAGCATGTGCATGCGGGTAGCGAGGTGGCCAGCGGGACCCAGGGCCTTACAGGCAGACAGCAGCAGTGCTGAGCCACACTGGGACAAAAAAATGGCCGGACATGGCACCCCTCTGCCACTGGGCTTTCTTCCCCCTCCACCCACACTGGAGCTGGCAGGGGCTGTGGACATCCAGTGGTGGCAGGGACTGTGGGGCCCGGGGTGGCCCCAACACCAGAGAGGCGCAGAGACAGCCCACCACCAACAGTCATCGGCACATCTCCTCCCCGTGCTGGCTCACTCAGGGCAACCCAAGCCACAGCTGGCACAGAACCGCAAAGGTGCAGAGACTGTCCCACTTGCCACAGCTGTGGACCAGCCATGAGAGCTCGGGGTATCCAGTGCTGCCAGAGTGGGCAGAGGCGGCCGCTGGTGCAGTGATATGCACGGCAGGGCGGGGGCTGGGCAAGGTGTGTACACAGAGCTTCCCCCACCCACCATGGCTGCGGACTAGCCATGAGGGACTGGTGGCATTCCATCCCGCTGCACCATGGCCGGGGGCAGCTGAGTGAGTCCTTCTCATCATGGTGTGCCTGGGCCCTGCCCATTGGGGACCCAACATGATCACCGCGGGTCCTGGTCCTCTCTGTGGATTCCTCCTTTCCCCCCTTCCCCCACCCTCTTCCCGCATTATTAATTTATTTCTCCAGTAAAAATAAAAGTTGTTTGAAGAGCTCGGTCAAACCATAACATCAATTTAATACAAAATAGAACTTCAGAGGTTCCTGCACTTTGCAATAATTTTGTCTGGAGTCACGTTGAGAAGTGCTTCTCAACGTGGAGATCAGCAAGAGCAGCACCACTCCTGCTTCCTCTCACTCCTCCTGGCTCCCCTCAGGGATTTCCCACCTGCCTTTGGCCACCAGCCCATCCTTCCAGGTCATGTTCCTCTGTGCTTGTGGATAATTGCTTTGCAGTTTTGAAATCCTGTGTTCTGGGCAGCTGATTTAGGTCAGTTTGTTTATTTGGAAACTGCTCGTGAACATCACTTCGATCTGTAAAAAAACACCCAAGTTCACAACACTTTTAATGTTAGAGATTTAAATTCTTGGAAACATTTAGTAGTAGTTATTATTGAATATATCTATATGTCTATTTATATATGTATATATATATTTGATCAGTTAAAGACAGATTGCATTGTTTTTGTTCTGCTTCCAAAGTGGAAATTTTGCCTCTCTTGAAACAAAGGTGTAATAAATAAAACATTGCATGTGCCAATAATGAAATAAAAAGCCACATTTTTGCCTAAATAGTTTCCTAGTTGAAACTTTTTTTATGGAGAACAGCTATCCCCACATATTTTTATGGATAAATAAAATAAAAGTGCTTAACAGAGAACATTTCCTATATAAGTAAAATCCACCACACATGGCAAAACTGGAATGGGTCTAGGATTCAAATGGTAAATATTGCTTTTATGGTACTTAGCCATCTTTGCTATTCTAAGAAGGACATATGGAATCCACTATTTATTTCTAATTACAGACATGATGCAGAAAACATCAGAGCAGTATATTTATTAGATGGCTTTCAATAAATTGTATAATTACTCGTTCTTTTTAAAGCCCCAAATTACAAAGTGTCTACTTTTCTAGTGCGCTCATTACACATACAAAGGGGTGCCTCAGGCTTAAGAGTCAACACCTTGAGCTTGCTAAATATCATAAGGAATGACAAGTCTTGAAAATATTATTTTTTATTCAATTTCTTCAGAAGTTTCAATATCTAAATTCATAATAAATGTGTACTTTCTACACTGAATTTTGCAAATTCTTCAGCTTTTCTTGTCAACAGATGCTTCAGATCTCCCTGGGACAAAGAAAACATTGGTTTGGGTTTTTTTACAGTCTTCAAGAAAATTTTCAAAATATTTCTATAGAGATGGAAGACTGTGTTTCCATTTCTATCACAAAGGAACCAAAACAACTCAGCATGCATGGAAAACTTTACTTGAAATTAAATACTCCATTTTGTAGCATAATAAGGAAATGGTTGCATTTTTAAGAGAAGTAGGGCTGTACAGATGAGATGAGTGGCTTTGAACATCATTTCTCAAAGCATTAGGGAAGCAGAAGGGGACAGAGGGAGGATACCCACTTTGAACCTTGCAAATCCAGTAGCATTACCTCCTGTGCCTGAAGACACTGTACACTAGATTCCTTTGGGTGGCTCCGAACATCATGTTTAGTTTATTTTAACAAGGTTCAAGAGTTGAAGGTGCATTTGAGTTGGAAAGGATTGATTGTCTCACACAGGTTTGGCATTGCTCTTGATTTTCAGTTGCAGAGTCGATGCAGCATCTGAACATGATGGCAAGGTTCTAATAAGAAAGAACTAAAACCTGAGCAAGTCTGCAGACCAGCAGCATTTGTGTGATTCAGTCTTCTCCCTTCAGGCCATTGAACATAAAATTTGTGAACATTGAACGTAAAATTCTCTTGCTGCTGTTGGTGTACTGTCCCTGCACCCTTGGAGAAAAGAGCAATTTTTTGACTGAGAACCTTACTCCTGCTGAGAGAAGGTCTGTGCTATATGTGCACCTCTGGAATTATTGGTCTGGGATGGTTTTTCTTCTCCTGAGCTCCGTGGTTCCAGCACAGAGATTGGTCTGTCCTGCACCCTCCCTGGTGCACAGGAGCTGCCTCTTCCACCCATGGATGACTTGCCTGGGGACCTTGGCTGGTGCAGTTATACCTGCACAAGATGGGGACATCTGAGTCCTGATGAAGGCAAGCTTTGATTCGTGCAGCTAAAGGCAATCAACATTTGCATAGGGTGGAGAATTCAATACAGACAAAATTTCCAATATTGCCCTTGTATGATGAGGCATTGATAAGAACATGGACACCAAACTTAGGAGAATTGCACAGCAAAATGTAAAAAAATGCCTAGAAGTTCTGCATAAGAATTAATTGAAGAGATTGATGCATTGCAGCACTAAGACACCTATTCTATGTATTTTTCAGTCTAATGAGATCTGTTGGTGTGGTTTGTATGCTCAAGTTATTTATCTCCTGCAGGGAAATAAGGTTGCAGTAGTAACCCCAGTGCTTGCAGACATTTCAGAGAGTCCATGAATGTGTGAGAAAATGTCCTTTTGTCCAGTACCTGTTCTAACTGCCCTATTACTGTAGTTTTGTTAATTCTTCTTGTATAAAGAAATGAAACTTATTGGTTGCTGCAGCTGCACACATCTTGCTTTATCAATGTGTTTGCTGCTGCAGTTTGTTTGACCATGTGGCTTCATTGAGGAATTCGTGGCAGCTCTTCTTCTCACCATTGTATGGTGCAGGCCTCCTTGTTTCACTCCTCAAAGGAAAGGCAATTTTTTTCCTTAACAGAATTAATGCAGATTTATTTTTGCCAGGCTGCAATAGTATTAGGCATTAAACAGGCCCCTGAAGCGTTTTTACAGGGACTTACAGGACAGTGATGCATTTTCTGCATCTGCTGAGACTGTCAGCAACAGTGTAACCTGTGGTTTTGCATTGACTTGTCCTCTGATGGCACTTCTAATCTCATCACATGTGGTAAGATATGAACATAATTTGTCATGTGGCCTAAACAGGAATATCACTCTTTATGGATTTAAAAAAACCACCACAACAAAACAACAAAAAATAATAAAAAAAAAAAAAATTCATTTTCTTGCCCCTTTTCAGAAGATTTTACCTTTCAGTTTTCATTAACAGTGCCCTTTCTGGGAGAATGAAGATCACATCAGGTTTTTTTGTAAATTTCCCTTTCAGTCTTATTAAGACCTTCCTTAATCATTTTCAGATCTGAAGGAAATCTGGTACGTCCATAAACTCATTTATTTCCCTACACAGCCATTGAAGTCAAAGTGCTACTTGGGCAGTGAAAAGTGGTTGAGAGACCACGACACAGTTTGTTACCTAAAAGCTTCTGGTAAAGTATTATGGTTAATATGAGATAATAATAACTGTGGGTTTTAATTAAATCTACTTCACACCCTGAGCAAGGTTGTGCTACCAAAAACGTGCCTTTTACCTACATATATTCTCCTTTGGAAATAGTCGTACAGTGTGAACACTCTGCAGTACTGTAGCGTCTCTTTGCTATCAGCCAGTTGTTTTAATTATATCCCGTTTTAATTATATTGGCACATGCTTTACAACTATATGGCTTTTGTATTTCAGTGGTAATAGGTGTATGAATCACCCTGTGTCAAGCAGTCAGACGGATTCTCATCTACCTTTATCTGAAAGAAGAAATAAAATGTGTAGACTGGCACAGAAACACAACCTCACCTGTCTCTGATTCCAATCAAAAGGGTGAAGCACAGTACAATGCTCAGACAAATAATTGAAAAACAGCAAATAAAAAGTCTCTATGGACATTTATTTATCTATACTCTGGGAGGAGAGAGAGGCAGGTGAGATTATTGCTGCAAAGTTCTATCTAAGTGCTCCGAACTTCCAGGAAGATTTATCGCCATAGGTTTCAGATTTGTCACTAAAACAAATCCTGTGAGTTGCAAGAGATCCAGGACTGCCAAAATTACTCTGAGGATTGTTCGAAATTGATTGGTAAGAAAAGAAGTTTATATTTTTTTCTTCCTTTGGTGATTCATAACTTCTGTCTCAAAAGAAAAGGGTAAGTGCAGGAAAGACACTGCTGTGAGTCCCCTGAAGTGTCCAAGGCGGTACAAGCACCTCACCTTTCATAGATATTGACACCTGAATTAGTGAGCAGGACATCTTACTTGGTTTATATGAGTTTATCTCATGTTTTCAGGAGACTGCACACTAAAAAGTGTCCCAGGTTTATCATCCTTTTGATCATGAGAAGGATTTGTAGTACAGAAGCTTGAGACTTTAGATGTAATCTACTTTACAGATGTAATCTACTCTACAGGGTTTTTTTAAGCAAAAAAAATTAGTTTTTTTAACCTTACCACTCTTAAGAAGCTGACAGTCAGCATGCACTGCTGGAAGTATTTCCAATTGGTTTGTTGGTCTGCTCAGCCTTGCTCTTGTGGCAGACTCACAGGGTTGGTGCAACACATCTCAGAAGGCAGCCTGGTCATAAGTGTGCACCTACCCTAAAAATGGCTTAAATGGACACCACTTAGGAGAAAACCAGCTGGTCTGAGGATGTGGGGCAAACTACAGCTAATGGAATAGGCATATTGCTACCTCAGCTCTTGCCTACAGCCACACTCCTCATAGCAAATGCAAGGATGGGGTGAGGAATGGGCATTCCTGAGCATCCTACAGGTCTGTACACTTACCTTGGATAAGTCCCTCTGAAGGTCTGTGTCTTGCCTTCACCAAGTCATTAACTGAGGGCCCTTTCAGGTCAAAGCATGTGGTCAGAAGTGTGAAATACTTTGGTTCTCTGAGGTGGACACCTATATATGAGACAGAAATCTCAAAAATTATCTTTACCTATTTCAGATCTGCTATGTCCTGTTTGCCACATCATATCTATACTGATAACTGCTCATATCACTGGTGATGCCAAGAAGGTCCTTCCAGTCTCCTTTGTCCTGGAGGAGATAGATGCCTTCTGGAAAGAATAATCTGGGTACAATTAATTTCCAAGACAGCTTTATTTTAAGAACAATTACACCTAAGTCTGTGAGGAGAGTTATAAATATGACTCCTACATCTCCAGGGGCACAAAGTGAAGGTTCAGTCTGACATTAGGGAATTCCCATTGTTAAGTGCTAATAATCTCAGCTTTAGATCTCACCAGCCATCCCGTTAAATTGTTCTTTCTGCCACCAGGCATTGGGCACCTACCTACCTTCAGGGAGGACAAGATAATGTTTTCATCACTTCTCACAGGACAGATGGTATGATCCTCATAGGATGGACCCATCTCGTACTGGTGAAACGTCCAGAATAACTTTGACAGTCTCACTTGAGACAACACCAGTGCACACATCACTTGTGTCCTGAATTACCTTGTAATTACCTCGTAATTGTGACCCATTGATCCAGTGAAACATGCCTGTCTGAATCCATGTCTTGGCTCTGGTGGAGCAGGGAGTTTAATCACACTAAATACTTCACTGGGTGCATCTGTGGCAAGTGATACAAATGCTAATTCCTTAGCCTAGAAGAGACTCCATTTGTCTTAGTAAAATAAGAATGTTCTCAGTTTTTCAGGAAAAGAGAAGCTGTTCTTCTAGTCAGGAAATCCCTTCAAAATCACCTAAGAACAAAGGCAAACTGAAATAAGAATCTTTGAATATAAGTTCTTGGAGTATTGAACTTGAAAAACCATTAAATATTGGAATTTGACCTCAGCTCTTCCTGTCTTCCTGCTGTATCCAGCCTCATGTCCAGCCCAGGCACTGGGCACAGGTGGCTCAACCTGCAAAAGATGGGAGTCTGAGATATTTTTAGTCTGGCAAAGGAAGGCATTTACAAAACAGCAATGATTATTGCCTTTTTCTCCAGTCCCTTCTGGAGAAATAAAGCCTGTGATATCTCTGTCTATGTCTGGCTGCTGCAGCCAAAACAGAACAGAGATATTTACTGGTGCATTTAAGTGAGGCATTTAAAGAAGCCCCAGAGGGGCTCCCTGTGCCCTTCATGAGAGCAGGGTCATAAGGTTCTGTTCTGCACAAAATACATCAAGAGGAGTTTCCATTACAGACCATCAAAACACTGATTTAGAAGCTTCAGAAGGTATCTTCCCTGCAGTGAAAGCCAACCCACAAGTGTAGTTCATTCTTGTTTCGAGAGACATTCCTTCTTTTCCCTCACCTCCTTTCTTCACTATGTTTAGGACGTGGGAAGCTGAAGCCTATATTGCCACAGAATGTGTGCCAGCCCATCTGCACAACCTCACAATTTTGTCCATTCTAGGGTTCAGAGAACATTCTCAGAGACCAAATCACATCTGTTGATACACCTTTGTTGTTGTCCTCATGTGGAGCTGGTGTCTGGACACACATGGATCATAGCCCTGCCCATGGCTACACCCAGCTAAAGAGAAGCAGCTCAGCCTCTCCTCCCTGGCAAGGTCAGGTTGGGAGCCTGTTCCCTGGGCTCTGCTATGGCAGAGCCATATGTCAGTGATATTGAGGGACTGTGGGGTTGGCATCTCCATCACAAGCTGCAGATATCCTTCTCCCAGGCTCCTGTCTCCAATGGGGGACCCTGGCACAATCCAGTTATAAGAGGCCACTGGTGGTGTATCGATACCTGGCATAGGCTCTCCTGGTGCTTTATACTTGTGTTTCATGATTTCTTCAGGCTTTTCTGCTGCTGTNTTGCACACGCTTTGGTGTGTTAAACCCAGGTTAGGGTGACATGCTAAAGTTGTGATAAAGCTTAATAAACAGCAAGAAAAACTGAGAAGCTGCGAGTTTCATTCCTTTATCTGGTACTGGACTTTGATAACAAGAAGCAATTACTATGGGCATTTTTACAAGAACATGATAGTATTCCACATCTTGTTTCCATTCTCCTCCATACATTTAATAAAAGAAAAGGACACTTTTTGTTTGTGATTGTTTTATTAACTAAGAGGCATAGCTCCCTCCTTCCATGGCACACGTGCACACCAGCTCCACTCTTGCTTCATTAGCAAGGCAGTCACTGAACTTTTTCTGCACTGACTGCATTGCCTGGCACTCGATTTATAATTCCATCTCTGGTATTTGAGCACATTATTGAACAACCTTAATAAAGAAAGTGAAAGTACTGTCCAAAACAGTGTGGGACTTTGTTAAACACAAGAGGATTATGTTCTCAGCCTCACTCACTGCCTTGCCAGCTGTCTGCCACTCCAGGGCTAGAGGCAGAGACAGACAGAAAAGATTTGCCATGAGACCGCAGGAAGGATGCAGTCATGGAGAGCATGTTTTTTTGGCAAGTGATTATAGTCTGCTCACATAGCAAATAGTTTCATCACAGTTTTGTTGGAATAAAAGCTCCTTCTCCTGTTTCTGGCTCAGCAGGCATCACAGCCTGTTCCAAATTTTTCCAGTTATTTGCAATATTAGCACTGGGCAAAGTACTACTATTGCAATAACATCTCAGCTCTGAAGGAGGTGAGGATTGGAAGTGCCAAAATCACAGTGACATATGGGGCAATACCATAATTTTCTTCTTTTTTCACAGTTTGGCCTCGTCTTGTTTCATCCAGCTCCATTACACCTTTATAACTGCTCCTTTCCCAGAGCTGGGTCAATATTATGAGAAATATTATGTCATCTTCTAAATTATATCCACTTTCACTGGGATTTTACAAAGACAAATCAAAATACCTGAGTTTGTTTTGCAGAAAGAAAATATTTTTGGTATTTGTATTGTGGAATTTGTAGGCAGAAAATAACTACAAAGGTGACTAAGTCTCCAAGGCTTAGTCTCCAAGACTAAGTTTCCAAGCCAGGAGACTCCTGGGCCCTTTCACTCCCAAAAGGGAGCTTGTCTGCTTATTTTTAATATAAAGTACTCTAATGGGGGAAAAAAAAATTCTCTGTTGTTCAGAAGTAATCTCCGTTGGTTTCACTTGTAGAAATATTCTGAAAGAAGAGCAGTTACCTTGTGCTGTGGCACAGGGGTACAAACATAAGGTACCTGCTTCTGGTGGGTATCTGCTCTCCTCCAGCATGGGGATCTGTAGGGAGCCATCAAATACAAAACTTCATTGAAACATTGAGACCCCAGCCAAGAATTCCAGATCCCAGAGGAAAACACAGCAGGGGTTGGAACTAAGAGTCTTTAAGATCCCTTCCAACCCAAACCACACTGTTATTCTGTGAAGACGTGACCCCCAAAAAAGCACTGATCAAATGGGTTTGAACCCAAACACCAGCATAACCACACTGTGTACCTGGAAGCAGCATGTTGGAATTGAGCTGCCCTGCCATGACATGTTCTGGCATTTTAAATGAGTAAGTAAGCCTGGCAGAACTCAGATGTGTGTGGCAGAATTTGGGAAGCTCCAAGTGACAGGACTTGCATGATAAAGCATGATGAAAGTGTGAGGGACTTCAGACAGGCAGGATACACCACAGAATGCACAAGGGGGTGTCAAAGCCCCAAACAAGGTAAGCACTACTGGAAGCAGATGAGATCCCTTTCAGGGGTGAAAGAGCCTAGGAGTGAAAAACAGGCAATAAAATCTGGGATCCAGTTCATCAAGAACTGTAGTGACAGGACAAGGAGTAATTGGTTTGAACTGAAAGAAATCAAATCTAGGTTTGATATACTCAAGAAACTTCCCTGTGAGCATGGTGAGGCCCTGGCACAGGCTACTCAGAGGAGCTGCAGCAGCTCCATCCCTGGAAGTGTTCAAAGCTTGGAGCAACATGGGTTAGTGATAGTTGTCCCTGCCCATGGCAGAGGACTGGAAGTGGATGAAATTTAATGTCCCTTCCAACCCAAATCATTCCATTACTCTATGATTTTATATATCACCCCCTGCATGGTCTCACTGTTGTCATCACCAGTCCCTGGCTGATGGATGTATTGATATATCTGCTGACAAATACAGGGGCAGATGGAGCTATTAATTTGCAAGACTGTTATTAAATTTTCTTCCAAATTAGACTTGCCTTTCAAGTAGATAGACAAAAAGGTTAGAAAGGATAGAAAAAAAGATTCACACTCTTTGCTTTGTATTTTTCTGCTCTACTACTAAAGCTCCACTTCTGCTTTCCCAGGAAGTTTTCAGTGGAAGCTTAATGTGGCATGTTTTAATTATTTACTGAAAGTTCGAATGATTGGGCTGCAAGCAAGAAGTAAATTAAATTGTAGCCTGTAGTCAAAACTAGTGCATGGTCTTGAAAAAAAGAATTAAAATGTTGGCACCTGCAGCCAAAATAAAAACAAAAAAAAAACCCTCAAAAAACCAAACCAGAAACAATAAAATAAAACAAGCCTTTTTTTGTTGTTTTAATCAAAAGTATTTCCTCAGACTCTGATTTTGAGAAAGAAACTGCATTTCATCTTCGATGTAGAAACAACTGGCTGTATTTCTGGTTGGAGAGGTTTTCCTCCTGGAAAACTGTGGGGATGNTGGGTGGCATGCTGAAGTGTGATAAAGCTCAATAAACAGCAAGAAAAACTGAGAAGCTGCAAGTTTCATTCCTTTATCTGGTACCGGACTTTGATAATAAGAAGAGGTACTCTAGCAAACAACCAAAGAGTATCTCGAGAGGGATGGAAAATCCTATGGGAATGGAAAATCCTGTTTCTGTCTCTCCTGAGACAGGTTTGCTTGCCAGTGCAAGCAAACTCATCACACTGGTGGGAAAGAAGCCATGCGAATGAGGCCATGGGAATGAAGAACAAAGGAAAGAAGACACAGAACTTAGAAGGCCACAGCTTACACAAAAGGAACTGGATTAATACAGACTGTAGCTATATGTTGCTAAAGTATGTATGTATTCCACACAACACACAATGCTTTCACTGAATTATATAGAATAAAAATTGTAAAGGTATAAATGCAATGGCTGATGCTAAATAAACCTGTCTTTTTTTCTGCACCAAAACCGAAGTCCATAACATTATTTGGCTTAATTATTTGGCAAATATTTGGCTTAAACAGGTGCCAAAATACTGCATGGAATATGTATGTGCTACCTGGTCTTATTTTAAGGGAATTTCTTCGTTTTGTTTGTTTTTTAAATAAAGACTTTAATTTATCCTCCTAATGCTTTTAAACAGCTTTTATTTCCCAAGAGACTTGGGCATCTCTTTTGACTGTGTTATAAAACTAATATTTGAAACAGACTAAACTATCAAAGAATTATTTAAGAGTTATTGACCAACACCTGTGTGTTGGTGGAGCTTTTCTCCAAGAATAGCGAAATATATTTGTTTTAGAAGAAAACATAAAGTATTGATTGACCTTTGATTTATTGCCATCCATCTCTTACAACACAATAACCTAAAAAGGATTCTGAGACGTCTCCCACACTCGAGGTTTTTTAGGGCTCAGAAACCATTGTAAATAGGTGAATGGAAGTCTTTTAATATTTGAAAAAATTAAGAAAAAAAAATCAGACCACTAGCGTGTTCTCAGAATAAAACCCCCTTTCACATGTAGCCATAATGATGAGGGTGACCAGAATGTATTGCAAAATGTGACAATGTTAATTCTTGACACAAAAGATGATTAAAAAAGTCTTTTTAGGTTGTTATGTCAAAAAGATCACACAAAAAAAAAACAATTGCAACAATAATGGTTGAATATTGCTTGAGTATAGAAATACTCAAGATGAATAATATTTGAAATGCACCAGTTTTCTCTCCATCTCACACCCCCCCCCCCAAGCCCTTCTACCCCTTTTGGTCATGCCACAACCTCCTCTTCCCACCTTGGGACATCCCAACTTCCTCCACAAGCCCCTCTCCAAACAGATGACCACATCCTTAGAAACAACCCCCAACTAATTTTTCTATTTTTCCCCCAAATCCAGATCTGCCACCACAAAACTCCAGTTTTTGAGGAGGAAAAAGGGAAAAAAATGGTTAAAAATCAGCTTTTGCAGCACTTTTTCAGAAGAATTCCAAATTTTCTTGGCAAGACCCAAGTTGTTGCAAAAATATCTGAGAATGCTGCCAGGTCCTTCCAGATTTCTGGGAATTATGGATCCCACTGCCAATGCTTTAGTAATTGTTATTATTTTTGAGGTGAGAATGAGGAAATTAGGGAATTTCCTAAGGCGGGGTGGGAGACACCTGGTATCCTGCTCCCACGGAGGTAAATGAGAGCAAATTTACCCATCCCGCAGACCAGATGGACAAGAATCCACATAAGAATAGGGGAGGGAGGAGTGGGGCAATTTGCAATGCACCAAATGGGAGTCGCAGTTCTCCGCTCTTTAAGGTCACAATGCTCCACACTTATGGGTCACATTACCCCATACATAACGGTTGCATTGACCAACATTTTGGGGTCAAAATGCCCCACGATTGGGGGTCCCAGTACTTCACACTTAGGGGTAACAGCATGTTGGAGTAAGGTCGTTAAGTTCTATTAACAAATGAATAGACTCTAGGATAGCTGTAATCAAGCCTGGAGCCAGGCCTTTAGGAGTGGTAACAAGGTGACCCACATGTGACAGAACTTGTCCAACCAACCAAAGTTAACTATTTTGGTACTGGGATATGGTTTTCCATATCTGGAAGTGTTCTTAGAAAGATTGAGAGAGAACAGAGACACAACCATAAGAGAACCATGAAACAACCATGAGAGAGAACCAAGAAAGAAGCATGAGAGATAGCCATGCAAAAGAACCTTGGACGTTAACTATGTATGTATGTGTTTGTGGCATGCAAGATATACAGAGGTAAAAATTAATAAAAGTCTTTCATTAAGTCTTCGAGACTAATAATAACTAAAGAGACATAAAATATCATAATGCCACAACAGCACACCACACTTGTTATCACATCATCCCTTATTTTGGGGTCACTTTGGGATCAAAATGCCTCACAGTTAAGGGACAAAACACTGCATATTTTGGGGTCAAATCACCCCACACTTTGTGGTCACAGTGCCCAATAATTTTGGTCAAAATGCTCCACACCCGGGGGTCACAATAGTCTACAGTTGGGAGTCACGGTGCCCCACATTCTGGAGTCAAAATGCCCCATGCTTTGGGGTCACAGTGTGCCACACTTTGGGGTTACAGCACCAGATACTTTTGGATCACACTGCCCCACACTGTCATGTCAAGACACTGTGCACTTTGGGTCACACTTTGGGATCACAACAATACACACTTTGGGGTCACATCACCCCACACTTAGGTGCCAAGGTGCCTTGAAATTGGAGGTAACAGCATCCCATGCTTAGAGTCACAGTGTCACGTATTTGAAGATCACACTGTCCCACATCTGGGTGTCACAGTGTCCTACACTTTGGGGTCACAACGATCCACATGTAGGGATTGTACTGCCCCAAACTTGGGGGTCATGGTGCCCCACACTTTGGGGCAACAGCACTTAAGGGGTCACAATGAGCCACATATTAGAGGGAAAATACCATACAGTTTGGGATCAGAACACTCCAGACTTGGGGATCATGACGTGCTACACTTGGAGAGTCACAGCACCTCAAATTTGGGGTCATGGTACCCCACACTTTGGGGTTGCAATGCCCCACATGGAGTTCACATGGCCCTACACTTGGAGGTCACAATCACTCCCCTGCCTTGGGGATAGCATTGCCCCACACTTAGGGGACAGAGTGCCCCAAACTTCAGGGTTGCAGTGCCCCACACTTGAGGACCACAATTTTCCACCTTCTGGGATCACGATCCTCCAATTGTTCAAATTAACAAACTAACCTCAAATCCACCTTCAGAAAACCTTTAAAAACATTTATTTTATTGATTGTTGTGTCAAAACTATCTGATATGAATATAATTTTTGTGGGTAGAAACATACTGGTGTTTGGGTCTCTTTGATCTGAATTTAGTATTTTAACGGGTCCAGAGGTTGGATGGGACATCAGGATGTCAGGATCCACACAGAGATGACCCATTTGGGGAAAATCCAGGAAAATTTCATGGATCTGAGGCAAAATCCACAATTTTCCCAGATATGGGGGAATTGGAGGTGGATCTGCCTATGGGACAGGATAGACAGGAGCATCAACTTCCTGACGGATCTGGTGGAAGACATGGCTGGAACAGAGAGAAAAATGCATCATTTTGACAGAAATTTTTTTTTACAAAAATGGGAACTGTTATGCAAAATGGAATGTTAATATGCAAATAATGGCCAATTACTATGCAGAAGTGGGTCAGTGATACGCAAAATGGCTTGATTTTTAGAGGAAATGGCTTATTTGGGGCAAAAATAGTAATTATTACACAAAATGGCTCATTTGAGGGAAAAATGTCTTATTATTGGGGAAAAAAAGCCCCTTTATTATGTGAAATGGCTCATTTTGGGTCAAAGTGTAGCTTACCGAGCTTGTTCCCCGCAGGATCTCGCCTCAGTCACTGCAGATGAAACCAAAGAAACTGGAAAATTCCTGCCAGGATCTGCCCAGCCCCTCTCCCAGCGATATTATTCCCATATTTCTGGGTGCAAAAATATCTTTTTCATGAATTTTGGTGTAAAAAAATTAGTAATTGCTCACCATCCAGCAAAATCCCGAGACTTCCACATGTCCACCACCTCTCCAATGCTCTGGGCATCATGTCCATCTGGAAGCTTCAGGTCATCTCTGGGATTTCCATTGAAATTTCCACAGGGGGCACAAAGACGAGTGGCCAGGCTCGAGGCCACAGCGATGGTTGCCTCGCCGTCACGGGTGACAGTAACAGACATTCCAGAGTGATGAGTGACAGTGACATTCCCAGGAGATGAAGTCACAGAGACAGAGTCAGAGATGGTGGTGGGGGAGCGGGTGAAGAGACCATTGACCTGGGAAAATTCCAGAAAATCCCAGAAAACATGACTAAAAAAATCAGTTTGTTCTTGGAAAAAGGGTTCTAGATTGGGCAAAATCACTCTATATTAATCAAAACTACTCTCTTTTTTTGCACAAATGGTTCCTTATTGGGCAAAATCATTGTATTTTGAGCACAGTAGCTGTTGCCCAAATGCCTCTAGATTGATCCAAACCAGCCCAATTCCCTTGACCCTTTGGCTCACTGACTCACCCACACCTCCATGTTGCCATTGACGCTGATCACACCCTCACGGATGAAGACAATGGCGGCTGTGGCCGCCGGGACGTTTGTGTCACGACAGTTGCTGACCTCCACCACCACCTTGAACCAGTCAGGTGCCTCCTCGTTGCAGAGGGCCGACACCTTGTAGGTGCCACTGGCCAACAGGAGCCCGGCAGCGCCATCAAAAGTGGTCAAGGTGGCTCCAGGTGTGAGCCGGCAGTGACCTTCCCTCTCGACACACACCTGTGCACCATCACGGGTGACACACACCTGGTCCAGGTGACACTGGGTGTCCTGGCACACAAGTCCTCGTAATGGGTGACAATGACATTCCTTGGAGCAGTTGTTGAAGGTGACAGTCTCACCTGCCTGGAACAGGAAATCTTAGAGGTTGAGCCCCATCTCCCAGATTTTCAGAGGAATTCCCAAATTTACCCAAGTTAGTAAACCCCAAAGGGTGAGAAATTCAGGTGGATTTGGGGGAGTTTGGGCAACTCAATCAGTTGTAATCTTTTCCCTGTTAATTATATTTTTTCCTGTTATTTGTCTTTTTTCTCCAGTAATTGTCCATTTTCCCCATTAATTATCCTTTTTTTCCCCCTGGCAAATCCCCCGCTAATTGTCCTTTTTTTCCCATCAGCTGTCCTTTTTCCTGTTAATTGACCTTTTTCCCCCCAAATCCTCTGTAACTTTTCTGGAACTGAACCCTAACCTGATTCCAAACAAACAAACCCCACCCATCCCCAGCTCCCCAGCCTCAATGGCCACCCACCCCATCACCTGACCTTGAGGTAGCGTCCCCTGTGGATGCAGCCGCAGTGCTCAGGTGACACGCAAGTGTCCCCATCAAACACAAACCCTTCATCGCACTGACACCCCTCGAAACACCCCCAGGTGCAGTGGGAGGGGCCCACAAGGGCAGCACATGTGACGTCACAGGTGCGGGTGCAGAGCTCATAGTGGCTGTTCGGAGGGCAGGACAGGGCTGGGGAAAAGAGAGGAAAACATCATTATTGAGACAATTCCAAAACTGTGGCAGTTTTATTTGTCAAAATTTGTGTGTATGGAGAAAAATTCAAGGGTGGTTGGATTTTTAATTTGAGATTTTTTTTTTCAAAATTGGACTTTTTTTCAATATTGGAGGGGGTATTTTCCCCCCAAAATTGAGTAGTTTCATCAGAACTAAGAATTTTCTTTCCAAAACTAATTTTTTTTTTTTTTTAATTTGAGGGTATCATTCCAAATTTGCATTTTTTCCCCATATTAGAGCGTTTTAAGTAGAACTGGAAGTATTTAACCAAAACTGGAGAGTTTTTCTTCAAGATTTTAGTTTGTTTCATTTTTTTTTTCCCCAAATTGTATCTTTTTTTAAAAAAATTGGAGTGGTTTTT
The DNA here is from genome assembly GCA_013390005.1 of Calyptomena viridis. NCBI lineage: Eukaryota > Metazoa > Chordata > Aves > Passeriformes > Eurylaimidae > Calyptomena > Calyptomena viridis. The sequence continues at coordinate 128,678 of WEIV01007711.1, read as the reverse complement.
ACCAAAATTGGAAGGCCTTCTACAAATTTTTTTTTCAGAATTGAAGTTAAGTTTTTTAAAATCAGGTGAAAAATTTTCAAGATAATGGAGAATTTTTCAAAATTTGATTAATTCCAAAAGAAATTATTTTTCAAATTTTTTTTGAAAATGGGATTTTTTTTCAGAATTTGAGCCCTTTTTTTACAATAGGAAGGTTTTCATCAAAGAGGAGGGAAATTTTTCAAAACTGGAGGAATTTTGGCATGATGGGAAGACTTTTTTCGAAAATGGAAATGACTTTTTCTAAAATTTAAATTAATTCTTTCAAAAATGGAGGACTTTTTTGAAATTTGATTTTTTCAAATTTTTAGGATTTTTTCTGAATGAGAAGGGTTTTTTTCAAAGTTTGAGGGCATTTTTAAAAAATTGGAATTTATAATTTTTTTAAATTGTGGAGTAATTTTTCTAAAATTTGAGCGAATATTTTCCAAAATGAATGAGCTGAATTTTTCAAAATTGGAGGAAATTTTTTCAAAGTTTGAGGCTTCTGTAAAAATTGGAGGGAATTTTTCCAGAATTTGAGGGGGGTTTTTTTTCAAATTTTCATGTGTTTTTTTCCCAGGAGAAAATGCAGCTTTTAAGGAAAAAAGGACATGGAGTGGCAAAATCCTGCCTGACTTACGGCAGAACTCTTTTGTCCTCCAGAGTCTGACCATGGCCCCAGCGGCCTGGCAGGCAGCAGTGTATGCCTGCAGCGCATGACACAAGGCATTACGATTGCCTCTGGCGACACAGACATCATGGACGCAGTGGGCAAAATACTCCATGGGGCTGATGCGTGGGTGACACTCCCGAAATGGTCCCTCTGCATCACGGATGATTCCACATGATCCATTTCTGCCATAGAATGCTGCATTGGTGACATCGCACACGCTGCATGCACCATCATCACAGCCATCTCTGCACGTTCCATCCTTCTCTGGAACCTTCCAGGAGGCAACAAATTCCTGGGTGGTTGCCGCCAGTGTCCCAGTGGGAAGCCGGAAGTCATCACTGGGGTCACCGTCATAGTCACCACCCAACCCACACAGCTGGCCACGGTAGACATCGGGGACAGTGATGAGGAGGAAGGTGGCTGTGTTGTAGAGGACACGGACTCCTGCAGCACTGTGAAGGATGATGTTATTCCCCTCTTGGCCAATGCGGAGTTTGTTACCCTCTGTCACTAGTGGGAGGGTGTAGCGCTCCGAGTCCACCTGGGATGGGGACAGGGTGACACATGAGTGTGGATGTGGTGTAAGGTCACCAGACCCTATTGCATGGTGACAGTGTAGTCATGAAGGACCATGACTTCATGATTATGGGAGTTATACACCGTGATGGTGTATCCATGAATAGACATCACCACCCCCTTCATTATCACTTCATCACTATGGAGGTCTCCAGACCCTGTTCCAAAATGTTCCAACTCCACTCTTTGTCACCACAAGGCCAATGTCAGGGTCTCCAGATCCCACTCCATAGTGTTGATGTACCCATGGATGGACACTGTCACCCACTTAATTATCAATGTGTCCTTGTGAGGGTCTTCAGACCCTGCTCCACAGTGATGGTGTACCCATGGATGGACAACTCCACCCTCCTTATCATCATCACATCATCATGGATATCACTGGTTCTCCCTCCACAGTGACAGTGTACCCGTGGATGGACACTCTCATTATCACTGTGTCACCATGGGGGTCTACAGACTTACCTTCACCTCCCACCTCCGTTCCCGCTCCATGGTGATGGTGTACCCATGGATGGACACCATCACTCTCTTCATCATCACTGGGTCACCGTGACTGCCTGCTTCATGCTCCACCAACACGGTGAAGTTGACCAACTGTGGTGCTGGCTTGCACATCTGTGCCAGGATGTAGGTGCAGGATCCCGGGATATTAAAGGTGCGTCCATCGAAGGTGACATAGTGAGGGTCCCCCGATACCACCAGCCGGCCATAACCGGTGGGGTGGCATCCCAACACCCCATCTTCCACCCGGCACTCCTCATGAGCACCACAGAATGCCTCCTGGCAGGTCACTGTACCATTACTGCCACAGTGGCAGCGTTCCCGGCATGAGGGGTAAAATTCTGTGTCCTTCTGGTAGTAGCGATCATGATACTCACAACCACACTCAGAGTGGGGGACACAATCAGAGCCACTGAGAACATAACCGGGATCACAGAAACAGCCCTCAGAGCAAGGTGACTCAGGACAGTTGGTAGGGACAGACGGGGTGCGGCAGGTGGGCTGACAGGGGGTCCCACAGAGCTCATAGTGGGCATGGGGAGGGCAGGAAAGAGCTGTGGAAATAAAAGGAGGAAATAGGAAGTGAGGGGAATACCTGGAGGGGTGAGGAGTCCCTCCAAGAAGGAAGGAAAGAAGGGAGAAGGGAGGACACTCACCACAGAACTCTGCTGTCCTCCACTTCTCCACATCCACCCCATGACTCTGGCATGCAGTGACGTAGGCAGTGATGCCTTGACAGACAGTGTCACGGTGTCCCCTGTAGTGACAAGCATCGAAGGCACAGTCTTCCAGGAATGTCTCTGGATTGATGACATTGTGACACTTTTGGAACGGTCCCCCTGCTCGGGTGATCACCCCACAGTATCTGTCTCCACGGTATGGCTGCACCCGTGCTGCATCACACACTGGGCACTTGTCACCACAACCAGCTGAGCACCCGGGTACATCACCCACCTTCCAGCTGTCACCCAGCTGGATCTCATCAGGGGCGTGGTGGCCACTTTGGGTAACAAAGTCATCATCAGGATCACCATTGGCATTGCCACAGAGGCCACAGACAGCGCCTGAGTAGGTGTTGGGGAGGATGACACGAGCGTAGCTGTACCAGTCAAAAGTGACGGTGAGGCCAAAGTCGGTGGTGACAAAACCATGGACGCCACGGTGGAACACGGAAAAGTGGGGGTGAGTGAAGGGAAGGGACACGAAAGTGCCATCCACCTGGGGGAAGGGGAGGGAAACAAGAGGTGTAGAAAGAGAGGAACACAATTGAAATCATAAGTTTCTGATTTGATTTGATTTTGTTATTGCATTTTTTTATTTTCTATGTTATTTTTATTTCCATGTATGTTTAATTTTGATTTCTAATTTTATTTGAATGTGTATTTATTTTAATATTTAAATTCCTTTTATGCTTATTTATTGTTATTATTGAGCTTTTTTTATTTTATCTTTATTAANTTTGTTTTTAATTTTATATTTTTTAATTTTTAATTATTTTTTTAAATTTTATTATTCAGTTGTAGTATTTTTCCTATTTCTTATTTTAGAAAAACTGAAAGTATAAAAAAGTGTGAGATTTAAACCCAAACTCACTACTCTGGGCTTCCTCTAGAGGTGCTTGGCAAAAATTAAATGTGAATTTTGCAGTAAAAAGGGAGACTCTGTGTAAAAAAGAGGGGATTTAGGAGGAAAAAGTTGGGGATCTAGGATTTAAAAAGGGGAAATTTTAAGGAGTAAAAGGGAGATATGGGTGAAAATGGGGAATTTCAAAGAGAAAAAGAGAAATTAGGGAGAAGCCAGGAACTTCTGGGATAAAAGAGGGAATCTGGGAAGCTAAACCAGGAAATTTTGTGGGAAAAGCGAGAGTTTGGCTGAAGAAAAGTGGGTTTTGGAGAGAAATGTAGGATTTTAAAGGGGAGAGAGGGAATTTGGGGAAAAATGTAATTTGGTGAGAAAAAGGTGATTTAGGGTAAAAAAGTGGGATTTTGGTGAAAAAGGAGGAATCTGGGGGACAAATTTGGAATTTTGATGGGAAAACTGGGGAATTTGGTGGGAAATGGTGAATTTTTAAAAAAGTGAAGTTTGAGAGAAAAGGGTTCATTTAGGGAAAAAAGGATTTTCAAGGAAGGAAGGGAAATTGAGGGGAAGGGGAATTTGGGAGGGAAAAGGGGAATTTGGGAGGAAAATGGTAAATTTGATGAGAAAAAAAGAAATTTAGAGTAAAATACAGTGTTTTCAGGGAAAATGTAAATTTGAATAAAAAAAGGTATTTTGAGGGTAAAATAAGAATTTGGAGGAAAAGGAGGAATTTGGGGGAAAAAAGGAGGACTTAGAGGATTAAAGGGTAAAAAAAAAGAGGGGAGGTTTGGTGGGGAAAAATAGGGGCAATTCGGGGATGAAGAGGATGTTTTAGGGGTCCACCCACCTTGACCTCTCGTGGGTGCTCCTGGCTCATGCTGATGACACTCCCATAGACGTCCAGGGTGACTGTCTTGGTGAACGTCACGGCGCGACTGCCGCGGTGGTTGTTCTCCACGGTGACATTGAATGGGACCAGCGTGGGCTTGGGGGTGCAGAGGGCAACAAACTGGTAGATACAGGAGCCTTGGAAGTCAAACCTCTTCCCATCAAAAGTAGTGTAGTGTGGATCACCCGTCCCGATGCAGGTGTGGTGCCGTTTGGGTTCACATCTGGTGACGCCATGAACCGTGACACACTTCTCATGGGGTTTACAGTTTCCTGGGCTACATTTCACCATCCCCACACCCTCACACCGGCACCTCTTCCGGCAGCTACCATCTTCCCAAAATTCCTCATGGAGCTTGTAGGAGTGATTGTTGTGGAAACAAGAAGAGGTGGTACTGGAGGTGCTGGTTGTGTTAATACCTATAAGGGATTTAGAGTCTGTGAGACATCCAACAGGGACGGCTCTTGGAAAGTCCCAGTGTCATTCCATATTTTATGGACATCTGGAGTCATATCAGGAGGTCTTTAAGGTGGTTTAGGGTGAAAAGACCAATGCAAGCCTTCCCTGTAATGTAGGTGTCGATTACTTTGACACTTAAAAGGAACTGGAGTTCATGAGACATCCCACAGGGACAACCCCCAGGAAAATTCCAGCATAATTCCATGGGTTTTGGGCACCTAGATCAGATCAGTTGGCTTTTGGAGTGTTTTGGGGTGAAAAGACCAAAACAACTCTTCCTCAGTGATTATGTTGATGTTACAAGGGATATGGAGTCCATAAGGCATCCTTCAGGGATGGCCACAGGAAAATGCTGGTGTAACTCCACGTGTTATGGACTGTTGGAGTCAGATCAGGTGCATAGGTGGATTTTGGGATGTTTGGATGTGAAAAGACCACCACAACCCTTTCCTGTGGTGGAGATGTTGATTACATTGACACCTACAACCATCATCACTGCTCTGGGCAGAACCCCACAGCTGAATCCCCACATGGATCCTCTTCTTCCCTTCCCCAGGACCCTTGGAGGCCCCATATGAACTCACCACACCCTTCTGCATCTCGTGGAGTCTCCTGGTCTCCACAATCTTCCTGGCATGTGGGATCCCTCCAACTTTCTGCCCAATCCTCACTGCCTTCACCAGGAATACCATTGGGAACCATTGCCTCATCCTCTGTATCCTCATTGAAGTTGCCACAGAGGCCACAGGTGGCCCCAAAATAGCTGCTGGGCACTGCCACCATGATAACCTGCTCCTCATCGTAGGTCACCTGCAGCCCAAAATCCGTCTGGAGGATGGTCCGACCCTCATTTTGGAAAATCTGGATTTTTCCTGCTTCCAGGGTGGCTGGAAGGTCAGTGGGTTTGTTGTTGACCTTGTAGAGAGGAAGGAGGAAGAGGAGGACCAATACTCAGCAGATCCTAAACCCCCCAAAACCACATAGATACAAACAGAAGGAAAACTTATATTTTGGAATAACCAGTTTTCATTATAAATCAGAAATTTTGCCCCAGTTCCACGAGATCCGCACCAAGAAAATCCCATAATCCAAATTTTAACCATTTCCTACACCTTCTGAGATTAAAATCTTTTTTGTGTTGAGGCCATGATTGGAATAAATGACATCCCACTGAAAAAATTGATGGATGTATCACCTAGATCTCATTTTGCATGGATTTCTTCATGATTGGTGAATTCCATGGAGAAAACCAACCTTAATATTGAGTCACATCCTTTAAAGCCTCCTTTTTTCCTGAGATATAGCCCCAAAATGAACATGATTTTTTTTGAGAAACTTGGAGTCAGGGATGAAACATCTTTTCCTTCATTGTGACTTGATTGGGAATGGAAAAATTCCCAAAATTCTGTAGGTTTGTTGGTTTTGCACCTTGAAATTGCCCTTTTCCTGGAATAAAACCCAAAAATGAGCTGAAGGTGATTAGAGACATCTCAAGTCAGACATAAAAGACCTTTTCCTTGGTCATGGGTTGCTTGGAAATGGAAAAGATTTTCAAAACTCCATGGGTTTGCTGGTTCTACTTATTTTTTAAGGTCAACTTCAATACTGTAATGACTTATCCTCTTCCTTTTTTTTTTTTTTTTCATGTGTGTGTGTGCTTTTCCTCATATTTTAGGGTCAAACTTACCTGGAAAGTTTTATCCAATTGGAGTAAATAATTTTATTGGGAATTATGGATCCAACACCTGGGGAAACTCACCTGGATGGTTCTGCCTTGCCCAGCACGGATGGAGACATTGTAGGCATAGATGTGGACATTGGCCAATGGCTTGTCAGAAGGATCCTGGCTTCGCTCCTCTTCCACTGTGAAGGGCTCCAGGGTGGGGTCAGACCCACAATACCTGGCCAAGGTGTACCTGCAGCCACCACGGGTAGACACAGGGGCCCCATCAAAGGTGTGGTACTGCAGGGACAGGGAGCCTGTGCAGGTGCCCAGGTACTCATGGCGACAGGTGGGTGTCCCCTTGTCCAGGTGACAGGTCTCCTTGGGACGGCAACTCGTGTGTCGACAGGGGTCTGCAGATTTATTAATGACAAGGTATTTATTGATATTAATTGATTATGTTATTGATTTCCTTAATGATACATTTCACAGATTTTGCAGACTATTCTGAGTTGGAAGGGACCCCAAGGATAATCAAGTCCAACACCTAGGTGAATAGCCCTTTATTTATATATTATGGATTATTTATTTATTTAACATGTTTATACTTATGTATAATTTTTTCTATATTCTTTATATATTTCTATATATTCTTTATATATTCATTTATCTATTAATTATTTATTCACATATTGCATGCATATTATTATGATAATGTAGAATTATTATAAATATCATAAATT
>WEIV01007711.1:95951-121526 GCA_013390005.1 Calyptomena viridis | reverse complement strand
TATACTATTAATGTATTTCTTTTGATTTAATTAAATACTGCCATTTATATAATTACATAATTATGTATTTTTACAATTAGATTTAATTAAATATAATTGCTATAAATATCTGTTATTTATATCTATATAATTTTAGATTATTTATTGACATCAAAGCATGCCTCCACTCACCACTATCACAGGCTCCCTCTGCTCCATAGTGTTTTCCCTCCCGTGTCCCGATGCTCCATGCCCCAAATGCTGCTGTCTCATGCTCCACCCGATGGATTCCAAATCCGCTTCCCAAATTTATCCCAATCCATGAATATTCAGTCCCAGGGACTGGCTCCCATGCTGTTCTCCCTAACGGCCGCTGATTCAGCAACATTCTGGAAGTTTCCGCCGTCTTGGCTACCAGCAGGACACGGTTGTCATAGCCTTCCAGTGCTACAAGGCCATAGGAGTTGCAGTAACTGGCAACGTCAGGGATAGTGACAAAAAATGGGTTAAATGTCACTGCACCATTAGTCCCACTATTTCCCAAAAGAAACACCTGGATACCAGCATCAGAAGTGAGGAACAAGCCCTTTGTTGACTGGGTACCATAGAGCACTGCGTGGTTGGGTTGTAACTCTCTCGTGGTTTCGGCGGCCTCACCATGACCTTTGACCCGCGTTGCTTGTGCAGCCATGATGTAGGCAATGTTGGATTGTCCCCAGAAGGGCACTGGTGGCACAATGAAGGTTGTCCCCCACTGGGTGATGGGGTGGAGCTGTTCCACCATGTGATCACAGCGGTTCAACCTGCCCATACAGGTGTGGCCACTGAAGACGGCAACTGGTCTCTGTGCTACAACCTGTGTTCCAGAAAGGTCTGCTGTGCTCTGGATCTGTGCCGCTTGGAACGGCTCCAGCAGGATGGTGACGGTGGAACCGCGTGGGTACAGCTGGCCACGGAAGATGACGTCGACGGTGAGGTGAACATTGACTGTGGTGGGTTGATCCCAAGCAGCCACCACAAATTGGGCATAGCGGGCTGGGCCAGGTTTGGGTGTTACCACACGGTATTCCGTCCCCCATCTGTGCACTGGGATAATGACGGTGGAGTCAGCCGTGGTGAGTTTGTCATTGATCATCACTGCAGTGACAGCAGCAGTGGTCTTCACCACCACAGCGTTTTCAAAAATTTGGCTTCCCACCATCTCAGCTTGGGGTGGGATCTTCACCAGGACTGGTTGGTTAGCAGCTGCCTGTACTGTCATCCGTAATCCCGGTCTTTTCATGGAGATGGTGGCAGTGGTAGATGGGGAGGAGCCAGTGAGGAGGAGGAGGCGGAAGTCACTGCGGAGGGTGCGGTGGTCACCGTTTTGCTGGAAGGCCACCAGGAACTCCTCTCCCAGGTGAGGTGGTGACGTGACAGAAGTGATGTGGTGGGCATTGAGGAGAGCTGGGTGGAGGAAGAGGAGGAATGGGATGAAGGGGAGGAAGAGGAGGGATGGTTAATTTGATAGATTATTATTTTGATGGATTATGGATTTGATGGATTATGGATTTTGTGGATTATTGATTTGACGGAGTTTTGATTCAATGGATCGTTAATTTTATGGACTATTAATTTGATGGACCTTTGCTTTGATGGTGTTTTGATGGATTATTGATTCAATGGAATATTTATTCCATGGATCATTGACTGATGAACTATTAATTTGATGGACTATTGATTTGCTAACTTGATAAATTTGGTGGATTATTGATTAATGAATTATTAATTTTATGGGTTAATTTATTAATGAATAATTGATTTGATGGACTTTCAATGTGATTTGAATGGATTATTTGATTATTTGATTGAATGCGTTGATTTGATGGATTATTGATAGATTATTGAGGTAAAGGATTTATGAGTCAATGGATTATTAAAATGATGGACTTTTTGCTGGACAAACTATTGATCTGATGGATTATTAATTTGATGGGTAATTGATTTGATGAGTCTTTAATTTTCAGGATTATTTATTTTATGGACTATTGCTTTGATGGGTAATTATTTTTACAAAATAAAAATTTGAATTAACATGTATATGATGGATTGTTGATTTAATGGATTATGGATTTGATAGGCTTGATTGATATGACACACTATTTGTTAGATCACTGATTTGATGGACTGTTTATTTGATGGACTACTGATTTGATGGATTATTAATTTGGTGGACTATTTATTAGATAGACTTGATTGATTTGATAGATGTTTGATTGACTTATGGTTTGATGACTATTTATTTGACAAATTATTAATTTTATTATTAATTTGATTGCTAATTTGATGAATTATTGATTTGATATATTATTAATTTAATGGACTTTTAATATAGTGGATTCTCCAAATGGAAGAATAAGCTCCATTGATCTGAACAAATATTTAATCAACTAGATTAACCTTTTGGATTGTCATTAACAGGGACAAACAATCTATAAAATCACAAATTTAATGAAACCCCAATTAATACTCTGGGCAAAATAGGAGAATTTGGAGGTGGGAAACCCTTTTTGGGGGCTGGAAAAATGGGGGGTTTTAGGCAAATTCAATATTTAAGGAGAATCTTACAACTTTTGGGATATTTCTCCACCATGTTAGAACGTACCCCAGAACACAATCCAGAACCAGCGCAGCACATCTGCTTTCTCCAGGTTGCCATCCATGGTGCTCTGGGTGTAAAAGGTAGAAAAATAGTAAATTTCTCAGATTTTTTGAAATCTCACTAGAATTTGCCCCAAACTCACCACTTTTTGCCCTTTAACTCACACAAATCCCTAAAACCTGTGGGTTTTGCCCTTGCATTCATCCAAAAAATTGGTGGTTTATTGAATGTGTCCCCAAAATCTGCTTTTGTCACTCATATCATCCCCATAAATCACTATTACTACTGCACTTACTCAAAAATCTGCATTTTAGTGCATCTGATCCCACAATCAGATTTTGAGGGGGCATTTCCATGTCCTCCCCCACATCCAGGGTCCTTTTAATTTTGTTTCCCTCTTCCTCTTTTTCCTTTCCCCCATCCTCCCTTTTTATTTTTCCCTTTCCTATTTTTTGCCATTTTCCCTTTTTCCCTTGTTTTCCCCAATCTCTTATTTCTTTTGCCCCTTTTTTTTCCTTTTCCTCTCTCTTCCCTGAACTCCTCTTTTCCACCCAAATCTCCTTTTTTCTCCTTTATCCTGTTTTTGCTTTTCCATTTCTTCATTTTTTCCCCCCATCCTCTTCCTTTTCCTTCTTTTCACTCCTTTCCTCTACTCTTTTCCCTTTTTTCCACTTGTTTCCTTTCCTCCCTCTTTTTTGTCTTTTTCCCCCACTGTCCTTTTTTATTTCTTCACCTATCTTCCTCCCTCCCTTTCCCCCTTTCTCCACCTTTTTCCAAACTTTCTTCCCTTTTCCCTATTTTCCCTTTCTCCTTTTCCCTTTCCTCCTTTTTTCCCCCTTTTCCCCCTTCCCTGGTCTTCCTCCCTCTTTCCCTTTCCTTTCCCTTTTTATCTTTCCTTCTTTTTCCCTTTTCTTGCCCCTTTTCCCTTTCCTCCCTTTTTCCCATCCTTTTCCCCTCAACCTTTCCTGCTTTTTCTCCCCCGATATCTTCACAAAACTTTCAATTCCCTGCTCTCAGGACTAGACCCAGGGCTCGGGGTAGAAGGAGGAGGGCAGAGGAATTTCAAGGATTTCCAGGTGGATTTTCCCTCTTTCAGATCTTTCCTGACAAAAAAAAAATTACCAGTTTTAATATATAATGTTGCCCTTACCTGTCTCTGACTTCGTTTTATCCCCAAATTAGTTCCATATCCCCAAAGAGCTCCGTTTTATGCCCAAATCCGTGTTGAAAACACAATCCCAGGGTAGCAGCTCTGGCTCCTCCCTCAATTATTTTTTAATTTTGGCAGGAAAAGGGGGGGAAAAAAATGACTAATCCAGGCACCCTCAGGAGACCACTCCACCCAATGCCTTGACATAATTTTTGGCCAGAAAAGGTGAAAACAGGGAGGAAAATACGGGTTTTTATTAAAACTGATGTAAACAATTATGATTACCAAATATAGACTTAGATATTTTTGGCCAATGAGGTTTAAATTATCCCAAAATGACAGGCAGGAAGGGCAGGAGAGGGAAAAAATAAGGGAATTTGGTTTGTTTTTTTGTTTGTTTGTTTGTTTGTTTGTTTTTTCAGAAATGAGGGGGGGTGAGTGATGTAAAAAAAGGAGGGAAATGGAAAAAATGAATTTTGAGGAATCAATGGGATCAATGGGCCAAGACCAATGGTAGGGGGTAAAACAAGGGGAAGTGCTGGGTCCTGTCCTTGGGTCACAACAATGCCCTGCAGCCCAACAAGCTGGTGGCAGAGTGGCTGGGAAACTGCTCTGTGGAAAAAGACCTGGGATCAACAGCAGCTGAACATGAGCCAGGATGTGCTGAGGTGGCCAAGAAGGCCAATGGCATCTTGGCTTGGATCAGAAATACTCTGGCCAGCAGGAACAGGGCAGTGATCACCTCCCTGTACTGGGCACTGCTGAGGCCACAGCTCAAATCCTAGAGTCAGTTTTAGGCTTTTCATGTCAAGAAAGGCACTGACATGCTGGAGCATGTCCAGAGAAGGGCAACAGAGCTGGAGAATGGTCTGGAGCACAAGTCTGATAAGGAGCAGCTGAGGGAGCTGGGGGTGCCTAGCCTGGTGAAGAGAAGGCTCAGAGGAGACATTATTGTGCTCTGAACTACCTGACAGGAGGATGTAGCCAGGTGAGTATTGGTCTCTTCTCCCAGCCAACCAGCAATAGGACAAAAGAAAATGGTCTCAAGCTGCACCACAGGAGGTTAAATTTGGACATAAGGAAGAATTTCTACATAGAAAGGATGGTCAGGCATTGGAAGGGGCTGCCCAGGGACATGGTGGAGTCACTGTCCCTGGAAGTGTTCAAGAAATGAGTGGACATTGCACTCAGTGCTCTGGTCTAGTTGACCAGGTGGTGTTTGGTCAAAGGTTGGACTTGATGATCTTGGAGTTCTTTTCTAACCTGAATGCTTCTGTTATTGTGAGAATGGGGGTGAAATGGGAGGAGGGGTAAATTTGTGTCTTGGGTCATATCAGAGTCACAGGAGAAACATTTTTGGGTATTGTCCTAGTTTTTGTGTTGTTTGTGTTGTGTGGCATGTGGATTGCTGGGTGTGTGTGGTTTCATGTTAGAGCGTGTTATGGTTGTAATATTTGGGGGGGGAGGAGTCAAGTTGTGTATTGTGTGTTGTATATGTTGTGCAAATGTGTACCACATGCATGTGACCTCATATTGTGTAAAACCCCAGGAATTAACTCCCAAAAGGCAAAAATGGATGAACTCTGGAACATTTCACCTCAACCCCCCCCAGATCCCCTGGAACTATGGGAACAGTGACGGTGACATGGTTGTGCTGATGTCACCATGGGTCCCATGACAATGACATGGACACTACAATGTCTTGGCTGTGATTTTATTGCTCTGGTAGAGTGGACATGACCTTGAGCTTCACAGTGACTTCATCAGGGACAATGGTGGCAATGGGGGTGTCCCTCTGCTCCAGTCCCCTTGGTTCACCTACAGGAGACAGCAACAGCCCAAAAGGAAAAATCACTTTCCCCCCCAAAAAATCCCAGTTTCCTCAAAAAATTCCCAATTTTCTCCCAAAGTCCAATTCACCCAAATTCCACATTTTGAAAAAAAATTCCCATATTCCCCACAAAAAACACCATTTCCCCCATATTTCCAAATTATTCCATAATATCCCCACTTTTCCCAAAGAAATTCCCAGTTTCCCTGAATTGCAAATTTTCCCCCAAATTCTCAACATTCCACACCAAATTCCCACTTTTTCACCATATTCCAAATTCTCCCCAGCAAATTCACAATCTTTCCTCAAATTCTCAATTTTCCTCTCAATTAGCCACCCAATCCCTACTTTTGCCCCCTAAATCCAGAATTTTCTCCCCAAATTCCCACTTTTCCTCAAAATTCCAAATTTTCACCCCAAAAAGTTCCAACTTAGAACCAGCAGCCATTGTCATAGTTCACTTTAGAGGGGTCCACACTCATCACCAGGAAGTTGTCCACTCGGAAGACCCAGTGCCTTGGCATATCAATGTTGGTGGTGACAGTGATGTTAACGATGGCATCAGTTTGGGATCCGGGACTGTTGTACAAGTTGGTGTCATAACTGCACTTAAATCCCACCTGGAAAATCTAGGGGGAATTTGTGGGGGCTGACTCTACCAAAGGTGGTAGTGGTACCTCAAAATTGTGTTATGAGGTGAGCACTGACCATTGGTGTCCCCCCAAAAATGTTATGGACCAGTCATGACCTTCACCACCATGATCATCAACTCCAGAAGATGGGTTGGACAACTTCAATCTCCTCCCAAAATGCTGTGGGCCAATCTCTGACCTTCATCATCCTCATCCACAGAAGACAGGATGGGCCAACCTTTGATCTCCACCATCACCATCATCATCTCCAGAAGATGGGACAGGACAACCTTGACCCCCCCTAACAATATTGTGGGCCAATCCTTGACCATCATCTTCCCCAGAAGATGGAGTGGAACAACTCCCTCCCCCTTCTCCTCCCCCTCCCCATCTACATGCTCTGGAGTCCCACTGAACTCCGTTTCAGCATTTCTGTCACTCACTGCCCCCACGGTCCACTGCACGTCCCAGTAGTTGAGGATGACAAAGAATGTCTTTGAGTCAGTAGTCAGCATGGCCTGGAAGGTGTTGCCCTATGGAAAAGGTCACAGAGGTCAAGAAGGGGGTCATGGAGGTCAAGGGGTGGATAATGGAGGTCAGCAGGTGGGTCATGGAAGTCAAGAATAGGTTGTGGAAGTCAATGGGTGGGTCCTGGAGGATAAGAATGGGTTGAGGAGGTCAAGGAGGGGTCATGGAAGTCAAAGGCTGTCACCAAGGCCACCAAGTGAGTCATAAGGCCACCAAGTGGGTCACAACAGGCAGTGAGTGCCCTCCATGCCCTGACCATGGGCATCACTTTTGTGGAGGTGGAGCCGTAGTAGGCCACATGGTCCCAGGTGGCCACAAAGGTCTGGGTGGCAGTGAACTTGCAGGAATCCCCAACACTCATAGAACCTCTCAAGACCACCATCCCTAGGACCTCCCAACACCCACCAAGCCCACCAAGACCCAGCCCTCCAGGATCCTCTCAAAGCCCACTACCTACACAACTCCCTCAACACCCACCAACCCCACTAAGACCCATCACTCCAGACCCCCACCACTCACCACCCATAGGATCACTGAAGAACCCCCTCAACAGCCACCACTCACAGGACTCCCCAAAACCCTTCCAGTCACCCCAATACTCCTCCACCCCCTGAAGACCCCCCCACCCATCTGAAGACCTTTCAATGCCCCAGCACAAACCTCACCATAAACTCAACCAGGATCGAATTTGGAGGAGAGAGGTTGAGGGGGAAAGGGGACACACAAGTGAAAAATTAAGAAAATATTAGGAAAATGGGGGAAATTCCAAAAAATGTGGAATTTTGAGTGATCTACAGAGGGGGCTTGGAGGCTTTATAGAAGGTGAAGCAAATGGAGGGGGTGATTCTCTCATTTCTTCCATCATCACATTTGGGATTCTTCTGGTCCCCTTTCTTTGGTCCATAGGGATAAAGCAGGGTCCCTGTGGCAAAACCAGGATTTGGGAATTCCCCCCCCAAAAACCACCCAACTAAGTGGATATTGAGGTGAAACATGCCAAATTTGGGGTTCCTGTTGTCTTGGATACCTAAAAATGGGTTTGTCTTCTACTGGGTGTTCAAGATGAAAATGGGTTGGGAGGGAATTAGGCCATGGAAGTTGCCCACAGAACACATGGATTTGGGGAGAATTAGTGCAGAAATGATATTATGTGTGTGGGGTAAAACTTGATTTAGGTGGAAATAGTAGTTTTTAAGGCGAAACACAAAATTCACCTTTTGCAGATGAGGTTTTGGTGTCCACCATGGATCCTGGGGAAGAAATGGATGGGTGGGGGGAGAAATAAGTCAATCCAGCATTCTCCCACAGGGAGAATACTCTTTTTAAGAATTTACCTAAAATCAGGAGGAGGAAAACACCGGAGGGTAACTTCCTCAACCCTAAAAAATTGTAAAAATCAGAGGGGAGAAAAAAAAGTGCTAACAAAACCCTGCACAAATCACAAAACACTCAAACCCCCCCCAAAAGTGATGATGCAGTAGAAGGAGGCTCTGGAAGCAAAAAAAATTCCAAGGAATTTTGTGTGGGAGGTAGAGAGGAATGTGTTATTTTAAACACTTTTCTAAAGAACTGAAATACTTGGAAAGTTGGCACCCTAATTTAGTTAATTTTAGTTTATTTTTAAGTATTAATGTAATTTAATTTTGGTGGGTTTTTAACTTCATTAGTTTTTTTATTTTTTAATTTAATATGATTGAACTTTAATGCCCTTTCTGTGTACAAGTTGAAGGTTTTTTATTCTTTTGCCCCTTTTGTGCCCAAATTCAGGATTTTTTGTCTATTTTTTCTGGATAAAAATTGGGATTTTTTAGCCTTTTTCATCCATTTGGAAGTAATTTAAAAAGAGAAAGCTTTCTGAAATCCATGAAATACAAAGAATTTAAAGAGACAGGAATTTAAAGAGACAGGATTTCAAGGAATGACTAAAATCCCCAACAGAATGAAAATTCCCTCACTTGGATTCTGATGAAGAGAAGAACTGGGGCCTGAAAATGAGCTCAAACATGCAGAAATGCTTCATCCTGCTCCTTCTTTTATTCAAAAACCCCATGGAAACATGGAATTTGCCAATTTCCTACCCACCCAAGCTCTCTGAGCTCTCCCAGGATATTTTAGAAAGGGAAATTTGAGTTCATGGGTTGTGTAAATTTGGCTCCTTCAGATTCCTTTTTTTTTTTTTAAGCTCAGAAAAAACTGTTTTGGAATAATTTTGGGGTCCTGGAGACACCTCTGAATCCCTCATCACTTTGTATGGAGTTTTTTACTCCCCGAATAGCAAATTTCAGGAATTTCAGGATATGGTGTCTCCTGGGTTTCTTCTCTGCTGAGTAACAACACCATTCCCTTCACCTAAAAGAAACCCACTCCATAATTTCTTTGAATTTGGCATGAGTTTAGGACATATACTGCAGAGAAAAAAAAGCCTTAATCCCTGCATGTTTGGATTTTCAGGAAATTCCCTCTTTTTTTTCCTCATTTTTCCTCAATTTCCACTTGTTTTCAGAGGAATTCTCATCCCCTGATTTAATTTTGTTTAAAACAAAAAAGTCCTTTTTAAAGTATTATTTAATTACAGATCTCTTATCTGCTTTTTCTTTTCAGGAAGAAAGCAGATTTTCCCTGTTTATTTGGGATTTTGAGGATTTTTTGTTGTAGTTATTTTGAGGCTAAAAAAAAGTCTTTATTATGTATTTTGACTTTTTCTAGGGAGAAAAAAGAAAGCCCTTATACACACTGGAATTCCATTTTTTGGGGAGGAAAAACTTTGTATTGTTTTAATTTTTTTTTAATAAAGAATTTAATATTTCTATTTTATGGGGGGCTTTCTGTTCTTTTATTTTAGGAAAAGTCCTTACTCCTGATTTACCTGGGTTTTTAAAAGCTCTTTTTACAGAAAAAACTCTTAATATATTTTCTTACATGTTTTGTTGTTGTTGGTTTGGTTTTTTTAAGAAAAAAATTGCTTTATTTGCTTTCATTTTAAGAAATGCCATTTTTCCTAAGTCCAGATAGGTGTTTTCAAGCTTTTTAAAGGTGTTTTTATTTTTTTGTTTTTTTTTTTTTTTTTTTTTTTTTTTTTTTTTTTTTTTTTTTTTTTTTTACCAGAAGCCAGCTGGAATTGTCAGCTGGCATTTTTCTCATTAATTTTAGGGAAAAAAAACAGATGGGTTTGGATCTACCCCCTGGAGACACTGGTCAGGGGTTGAGGAGGGGGCAGTGATTCTAAGGAAACCACTTGGGAGGGCTCCATGGGGAGGGGTCAGCAGGGATGTGGGTCCCACACCTATCGTGACACCCCTGTGGGTCCCACACTGATTGTGACATCCTTGTGAGTGACAGGACCCAGCTGCCCATTCCCAAATTCTCCAGAACTTTTAGATCAATTTCAAAACCCGCTCCACTTGGGCTGGGTGTGGTAAATGGTCAGAGTTTAATGCTCACCCCCCTCACCTCACTTCTTCCTTCCTGGCAAATGTCCCATGATGAGAGGAAAATCCCAGCTTCTCACTCCCCTCTCTGCTGGCTTCCTGTTGACATCATAACCCATCTCCTTGAGGTACTAGGTGGATGTCCCACACCAGGGGGGAAGTCCCACATTGAGGGAGATCCATGAGGCACTTCCCATCGAGGGCTGGGGGCACTGGGGTGCTGCAAAGGGGCTTCCCTGCAGAGCTGCTTGGAGACGGCTGCAGGACATCTGCAAGTCAGCAGGAATGAACTGCTTTGTGACTTTGTTGGATCAGGCAAGGCTGGAATGCTGGTAGCAACTCTGCAAGGGTCTTGCAGGGATAAGCAGCAGAATGCCAAGGAAAGGTTAATGCTGAGTGTCACTGCTTTCAATGTCTGCTGATAAGTGGGGTGAAAACCAGATCGCTTGAAAATTCTGGCTTCTAGTAACTCACTGCATTTTGGAGAGCTTTGTTTGATTTGTGGGTGGTTTGTTCCTTTTTTCCTGCCCAGTTTAAGACTTTGACATAATGCATGGCTTTTGTTTGCTCTGCTAATGCCACGCTTAACCACAAAATTGCACTTCCTCTTGCCAGAAATCATGCTAAATGCTGATTTTAAAGCTTGTTTTCATTAGTATCTTCCTGTCTGGGGACATGAACAGTGAAAAGACCATGCCTATTCTGATTAGTGTTAACTGGTAGGTTGTGTTTGCTCTAGACTGGACAGAACTTTCAGCTCAGCTAAGAGATTTATATATGTAATATGTAGTTGAAAGTAAAATAACTGCTTCCTTCGAAAATTCAGTTGGTTCTTTTTATTCATTGTAACAAACAGCTTTGCTGACCTGCTACCCAAAGGGGTAGAGATACAATCTGGAAAGTCAAGTTTTTCAAGTTCTGGATTCAAGTTCTGGATGAATCCCTTGCTGAGTATCCAACTCCCAATCCCTGAAGGTGGGTCATTGGCACAAATTCTGTGTGTTTAGAAAACTGGCTGTTCAAACACCTGAAACTGGGCATTTGGGTTCCTATTAGTTTGAAAATCTTAGCCTTAGAACATGGTGTTGTGAATGTTTATCGCTGTATTTGGCCTCATGAGAAGGTTGTTGTAATTCATACAACTGGAACCAGCAACAGTTACAGCAGGGAAACAGAACAAAAACTACGTAATAGGGTGTCCAAGCCAACCACTTGTGATTCAGGGCTAAATAAGTGCTGGAATTTCAAAACAAATTCAGTGTTTATAGCTAAGGGATGACTTCACAATTACAAGAGTTTTACCATATATCCTGGAAGAAATGTTGACTTTCTCTAAGACACAGAGAAAATACCTCACAATATGTGAAAGCCTTGCCTTCACAATGAAATGCCTTCACAATTATGTGAAGTGGTTTGTGGTCTACTGGTACACAACAGTCAGATGCTATATCCTTATCTCATTTATTTTCTCTATTTTTCCTAATGCCAAATATTTTTGCAAATTTGAACATATTTTAGAATTTTATTCTTATCTCACTCCTCTGAGGAAGACAAATACCACTGATTACATGCAACAGGCAGAGAGAACAGACAGTGGGACTGAGGAAGGCCATTTACAGTCCCTAATTTAACCACTGGGTTAATGGCGCTGGGTAGGTGAGGTAGTGCCAAAGCTTCTCCCTTCCCTGCCTCTTCTCTCTTGTACTGATCACAGAACACTGAAGTTCACAGGGAATTAAGCCTCACTCCCTTCCGCTACAGCAGCTGTGACTTTAAACACCAGGACTGCATTCCCTATTTTTCTGGTTGAGAGAGAGAGTTAACACGCAGCCATATTTTCCTTCTGAAAGCCTCGCTCCACAGCATTGCAACAGCATGGCTTCTCTCACATTCTTCTGCAGTCTCTCGAATGGGCTGTGGGCAGGGCTGTGATGCAGGACTTGGTGAAATACTGATCTGATGTGGCAGTTCCTGCATTTTGTTTCCTACCATGTCAGCGATCTCTACCACGCAGCTGGAAAATAGCATTGCTTGAACAGTTGTCTACAGCATCCAAGGGCAGCCTCAGTCAGGTGAGGAAAGCAAGTGTGCCATGTTTTAATCAGGGTCATCAGACTATATCAAGGACAGTCTGATCTATCACAGGTGACACGCCATCTCCAGTGCACTGGAAAGCCATCATCAGTCATTGCTGCAGACACCTGCCTGCTGATGGACCGAGCCAGATCACCTGGCTGCTCATTGGATGTTACTTATCTCTATCTGACTCTTCCAGGAAGTTTGCCGGGGATGTCAACAGGTTTCCTAATTAGACTCAGTACACCTTCAGCAGCCCCAGAGATGCAGCACAGGTCCCACTCTGCACCAACAGGAGGCAGTGATGGTTTGGTGTTGCACAGAGTTATATTGCATGAATAGGTATCAGCTGAAGTTCATAGTGGAAGTGCCTATATCTGCTCTCTGCTCTCTATAGATTTCTCTGCTTTTAAATCCCTGTGCTTAAATTCCTCATGCACTCTAATTAAGAGAGAGAGAAAGAGACACCAGGAACACCTCCTCAGTTGACATTTGGGTTTTATTTGTGTTTATTATTAGTTGCACTAAATCTTTTTGCAACGAGCCTTTGAAAAGAGAAGGAAATGCAAGGAGATAGACAAGGAAGCTCGTTTACAGCTTTGCAATAAAAATCTTAGCACACATTAATAAATTTGTGATTCAACTGGCTTGTCATACTTCAGAAAATGAAAAACAAGGATTAATCTCCTATTTAAAATGGGCTTGCCCGTGACTCTGCTCCATCAAAACTAGCCACTCCTTTGTTAGCAAAGGCTCATTTAAAAAAAAATTCTACCAATAAAATGAGACAGATTGCATCTTTACCACCAAAAATTTGCTAGAGCTAAAAGCTCTGATTTAAAAAAGTACATAAATTTCATAAATTCCAATTTCATTCCCTTATTTATGTCAAGAAATCTAAATTTCCAATGCATAAAATAGTTAAGAAAGGAAAGTAATTCCTTTTTCTTTTTTTTTTTCTTTGACTGAAAGAAACATCATTTAGAATAACTCAATTTACCCTAAAACATATTTGATTTCAGACCTTTTAAGATTTTAAACTACAACTTTCTTGGCAAAAACAACAATTCAGAATAGGCCAAGAGATTTCAAAGGTGCAAAAACATCTTAGTCACCACTCAGTTCTATGTGATCTAGAACAGATGGTCCTCATGTTTCGCAAGATTAAGTTTGTGCACATCATGATGTGCCAATAGCTCTACTTTCCACTATGTGTGTGGTTTTACATGCAACTATTTCAGTCCCTGATCTAGTAATAAGGAACACATGTGCAAAGTGGTCATGAAACAGAGATGGTCTATGAAAAAAAAATTAGGATTTAATTTTGACTATTTACCAGGCATTTATTTGTGACTAATTATATTCGCGTTGGATGTATTTGTGCATCATGGTGTGAACTAATAATCTGCCAAGATGACAGCTGTCTCATGCTGTCAAAAGCTGATCAGCACTACATTAGAAAGCCATTTCATTTGTTGCCAGCAATTTCCAGCTACACTTAAGACCAAGAAGCTCAAATTTCACAGCTAACTCATTCTGAGAAACCATTTATTTTGATGAAACTGTAGCTTCTTTTTGTGATGACACTGAACGCTGCACAATGCACTCAGGCCTTCTACAATTGAGTAAAGCCTAAGAGCAGCCAGGTAAAGTAGATTTTACAAAAAAAAATCAAATTAAACATTGACTATTTAATATTCACAGTGGGTTAAAAATAACATTTTCAGAATCACTAAAAGTTTTTTACTTTAAGTAACAGTGAGACTCAGTTGAAAAAACATTCCCATTTGAAAATTTTTGTGGAACAGAACTGCAATGCTCTCCATGAAAAAGATGGGGAAGGCAAAAGATATTGTATATCTCCCTATTTCTTTTTTCTTTTTTCTTCCTAGGAAGTCAGATCTGTTTGACTGTCACTTGCAAAACCCTCTCGTTGCTGCTTTATGCATTTTTTATGCTAATTGTTCACTTTTCATACTTAGCTTGTCAGTGCTTTGAATCAGGATTGAATTTCAATAGTATCTGTGTACAATTAACAAGGACAAGCTGATTCATACTTTTTATGAGGGAAGGAACTTTATGTAGTGGCCATGGCACCTGGCCACTAGTATCCCAGTTAAATCAACCCTGATATTCAATATCTCAAGATATAGGAAGTCAGCTTTCCCAAGATTTGTCCAGATGTTCTACAGGATTTAGAAGAGTAGGTCTTGTTGAGTGTGTGCTATTGGCCTTAACCTTTTTCTGACTGTTTAGCACTAACACAAATGCCCTATTTAAAATTGGTATAGAAAACTTCTTGTGGAGAAATTTCACAGTTTTCTGTATGCAGCTCATGAAAATGAGGAGAAAAGAATGCAAAAAAAGACTTAAAACTTTGTGCTGTCTTGAGTGACAAGAACACCTATGTGCCGCCTCATGTTTCCACATGGGACGTACACCTGTCAGAAGCAGTTGCTGCCTATCCTGCAGTGGCAGGAATTCAGTTACAAAAGCATACATGGCTGTGTCTTCTATGAAATCTTAAAGACTAGCTCTAATTTTAACATCAACACAACAGATATCTCATTTATCATTTAATATGTCCTTTTACATCTGATGTCTTCCTTTACTCTTACTGACAGATTCCTGTGTTCAACGTAGTGTTCAGCTTTGACTTACGACATGGTAAAACGCTTTCAGAAGGGTGCTGCTGTTTTCTTTCCTTAAAATGGCCTCTGCCTTCCCCAGGTGATTACTGTCATCTTCTTTTGAAATTCCTTGACAGTTCATGTGCCCAAGAACTGCTGGGATCAGTAAACTCTCAGAGCGACTTTCCATATTGACAGAAGTGGTCTGTCTGTCTATGGCTGAGCCAAAGGGATCAAAAGTGAGTCAAAGATGCAAATGGCACTCTCATGACACATTACAGTTCTGGGAAAATTTTAAAAACATGCTTGGTTAAAAGCTTCTGTGCCATTCAAGAGTGCTAGATAAAACAAAAAGTAATGTTGTACTGAATTTGACTGGGATGGAGCTTTCTAACAGTCCATATAGGGCTGTGTTTCAAATTTGGGACCAAAATATTAAGGACAACACACTGTTGCCGAACAGTGCACAGCATTGATACCTTCTTTGCTTCTGTCTGCTCTCTCTGTGAGCAGGTGGGGTTTGACAAGGTGATGGGATTTGGCACAGCTGGAAAAACAACCCAAAGTTACCAAAAAAGACACATTTCATAACATATTTATATGTTATCATACTCAATATCACACAGTATCATGCTCAGCAGTGAAACCACAGGAGGTAGAGAGGAGCTTTTTCCAAACTAGCTACTTCTTGGAGACTGACTGGGCACCAGTTTGCTGGCAGGACGTCGTACATCATGACTGCTTTTGCATCACTTTTCTTTTTCTTCCCTTATTCCCTCTTCATGTATTACATGGTCTTTATCTGAACCCATGAGTTTTTCTTGCTTTTGCCCTTCTGATTCTCTTCCCCATCTCTCTGGCAGAGACTGAGCAAGCAACTGGGTGGGGGCTTAGTTGCTACCTGGGGTCAACCCAGCACAGTCCCAGCACAGACTGTTTAGACTACAAGGGACTTACCCAAAAGCTTCTCATGAAACACAACAAAAAATATCCCCCTTCATTAAAAAGTCTTGTGAAAAAAAAAAAAAAAAGCCAACAGAGGAACACTAGAGTCAGTACAGAAACATTTTTCAGCTGTGCTTCATGTTTGTAGTTGTGTCAAAAACTTTTAGAATCTGCCTACTGTAGTATTGGGTAGCAAATTATGGCCTCATTGTAGCAGCACTGTTTCAACTGCTAATCTTGACAGGCAATAAAATCAGGCAGTTTTCCATAATTATTGACTATCTCTATGCAGTATAGTACTATCTGACTATCTAAGAAACTCTGGATATGACTCAAGTCAAGCCAATATCATACTGTCCAGAAGTAACACAGGGGTATATATATATTATGAGAAGTAAGCCTTAAAGTATTCCAATTAATTTTAAGAATTTATAAGGATTTATGGTAGTGGATAAGTAACTTTTTTTGTCTGGGGTGAGACACATCTTTTTATGTAGTCTTTATGCAGGTCCTACCCTCCTGACATCTGACACTTATGAGATGTTACTTTCAAGAGGACTAAAAAGGCTGGCCAGATTTACCAAACTCATTTGTATTTAATTATCTCCTGTTATTGTCTTGTTGTGTCCCTGTTGAGGAAAGGGTTGTTGGAAAGCAATGAACTGATCCTCAATTCAGAAAGCAGGGCACAACACAGTGGCTTTAACCAAGATTTCCACGTGACTGAAGGGACCAAGCCTGCCTGGATCTGTCATCAGGATGTTTGGCCAGTTCACTGAGTTTCTATGCTATTGCAGATCCACTAATCACAGAGAAAGACTGGATGGCCAACAGGAATTTCCAGATCCTGAGAGTCCTGGGATAGACTGGTATGGGCTGACCAGCTTCTCTGTTCCCACGATGACTACGGACTACCATAATTAGACTCTTTGACTAACTTTAATTTGGAGTAAAAGAAAGTCTAATGTTGGAAGCGATCACTAAGTGATCTAACTGGACACTTTTCTCCTAAGCAAAGAGTAGGATTTAGCTGCGCATGTCCAACTTAACATCACTTACTTGAATGAGATGAAAAGGTCCTGGCCACTGGGAGACTTGGCTGGGAACTGGTAGTAGAACACATCTGAGGTTAATATATCAAAAACCCGAAAATGCACAGGAATCTTTTTTTTTTTTCCCCATTTACTTGTGTAGAATGTCTGAGAGACAATGTAAATAAAGAATTTGTGCTGATGCCTTCTTGGGTTCTTCTGCTTTAAGTCTATCCATTTTCATCTGTTTGTGGACAAGAAGTACTGCTGAAGAGCAGGACCCTGTCCCAGAGCTCTCTGATTGTCACAGGTCAGGTGTAAGAGAATTCAGTGATCAAGTTCCCTTTATTATGTCACCAACACAATGACAACAGCTCTTTTGGTCAGTAAAATTAAGCTCTCAATAGAGATTGGACCAAAGACATGATTTCTTCACGTCTTTAGAAGAAGGGGCAGATTTTGACCATTAGTTGCCAACCTGAAAAGGCAACTAGAGGCCATCCCAGAGTCTCTGGAAGTGGCATCAGACTGTGTAAATGTAAGTGTCCATCAAGGACTGGAAGACACCAGACAGTATCTACAGAAATCCCAGTCCTCTCACTCTCAGCTGCTGCAGGGTGGAATATCCCACCCTCCTGAGATGGCAGCAGGGTCTTAGACAGCTGAGCGGTGCGCCCTGTACAGAACCAGAGTCAGCCTCACCGCCTGCTGACATTTGCATATTTTCACTGTGACTTGTCTAACAAATAATAATTTCTGTGTATTGTGCTTTTAGTAGTTACCACAAAGTTTTTCCATTTTACACATGGAAGAGGAGGTTAATGACCTGGAATCTCACAAGCTCTGCATCATAATTATGTCAGTCATTAAACTTCTAATGGTATATTTGAAATACGGAAGATACAAAACCTTGTATCACTGTTCTCTCATGCTCCAACCTGCCCCGTACATTTTTGTATTTGCTGAACTCAGTAGAGGCCAAGAATGCTAAATTTCATGTAGAAATAAGTCTGGAAGATTAGTGGTGTGTTTCATCTAATATCCCGCTTCTGAAATTAGCCACATTTGCAGGGAGAATTATTGTGATATCTAAAGAGTGGCCTGGCTGTTGAACGAAGGCGTGCTGGCTCCATTCTTCCTAGCCATTCTTCTTAGGTCAGTTTTATACCTGTGGACATGCCACTTCAGCCTTTTTTGTCTCTGTTTCTTCTGCCATGTACCTTCCTTAATTACTGCAATTGAATTAATTTCAGCACAAAAACTGTATGACCAGGACAATGAGCCCCAGACTTGCTGTTGCTGTAAAAAATGTAACTTGCAAAGCCACAGAGGCCATGATTTAGGGATCATTTGGAGTATTTCTGGTAGTGCAAAACTTTCATGGTGTGGGCATCTGGATATATTTTTCCTTTTATCTTCATTATAATACCACTAAAGACATAAGTAAGTTTTGCCTGAATTTTATGTCCGGTGGCAATTAAAATTACTTCTTCCACCAAAGAAATTGAAGGCTACTGAGGGTTTTGACACTTTTGTCAGGCAGCTAAATGTTTCAGGGTGCATCACAAATTTTAATTTTGAAATATCAATTTAAGAAAAGCAAAACTCAAGTAATACACCTTTGTATTGAACCCTTTTCTTTCAGTTTTAAACTTCATAAAGAAAAAACATCTTGTAAACATATTGTTGCAAACATACAGAATGATGCTTAGGCTGGAAAAGAATTATGATCTGGTATTCAAAGAAATCAACCTTACTCATTTATTCTTAAGATTTTGTGTTTTATTTTATAATTAATTTTGTTCTGAAAATTCTTTTAAAATGAGAAAGCTTCCCTTCCTCTTTTGACCAATGTTTCCTTAGAGAAAACTAGTAATTCCATGTCTGTACTTGCTCCTTATACCACATTGGGAGTTTGCAATTTTGGGGGAAAGGTGTTTTGTACCGGACACAATTTAACACATATTTGTTTCCCTGGTTTTTATTTTGTTGTTGACCTGGAAAAACTTTATGGAATCTGTTTGGTTTGAGACAAACTGGTGTCTCTACCCCATGCATTCCCTTGGGACCATTGAAAATTAAAGTCAGAAACTGAAATACATAACCATTGATGCTGGGGAGAAAACTGCTGCAAATAATTAAGTGTTTGATGGTCATAAAGGAGCTAGTGTTCAGGAAACTGAGCACCAGCTATTCCTCTGACAGGGTTTGTACTTTGTCTGCAGTGACACAGGCGCAGGATGCCTCTTAGGAACATTTAAAAACGCAGAAGCTGTGCTGCTGCGCTTGCCCGCTGGTGCTGCTGAGCTGCTTCACAGAGCCACAGTCACAGAATATGCCAGATTGCAGGGGACCCACAAGGACCATCCAGTCCAACCCTTAACCCTGCACATGACCATTCCCAAAAGTCACAACATGTGCCTGAGAGTATCATTCAAAAGCTTCTTGAGCTCTGTCAGCCTTGGTGCTGTGACCACTTCTGGTGGTTCTTAGTGACCAGGTTTTTTTGTTAGCAGGGAGGGCCTATGGAGAGGCTTCTTTGAGAAGCTGCTGGAAGTTTCTCCATTTCCAGCAGAGCCAATGTCAGTCAGCTCCAGGCTGGACCCACTGCTGGCCAAGGTCAGGCCAATGAGGAGTTATGGTAACGCCTCTGTGATAACATATTTAAGAAGGAGAAAAAAAAAGGTACAGGCAGATGAACATGGCCACTAGAGAAGCACAGAGTGAGAAGTTGTGATTAACACCAAGGTCGGTGGAAAGGAGGGAGAGGAGATGCCTTAAGCACCCTGGAATGGGGCCCCTGCAACCCATGGTGCAGCCATGGTGAAGTGGGTTGTCTCCCCTGCAGTCCATGGGGGACCATAGAGAGCAGAGATTCATCTGCAGCTCGTGGAGGACTGGAGGACCCCACGCTGGAGCAGACGGATGCTGGAAGGAGGCCGTGACTTCATGGAGATCCCCGCTGGAGCAGGATTTCCTGGGAGGACCTGTGGCCTGTGGAAACCTACGCTGGAGCAGCTATATCTGAAGGACTGCAACCTATGGAGAGATGACCTATGTGGCAATAGCATTTGAAGAGCTGTTGTCCGTGGAACAGATGCACAAAAGCAGTTTTGTGATAGACTGTCTTTTGTGGAGGAGACCCCACAGGAAGCAGGGGTAGGATTCCTCCCTCTCTGAGCAGCGGCAGAAACAACACCTGACCATAACCCCCCCACTCCTGCCTTCCCGGGCCGCTGTGGGAAGAAGGGAGATCTTTGAAAGAGGGAAGGGTGGGGGAAGAAAGGTATCTGTAAGATCTACCAAACTTCTCACTCTTAAGTTCTGATTTTGATAATAATAAATCCTTAATATTTCAAGTTGGAGCCTGTTTTGCCTATGAAATAATTAATAAGGAGTTTCTTATGGTCCTTATAACAAACCTTGTGAAACCTTTTAGTTTTTTCTCTCCTCTGTCCGTTTGCAGGGAGGGGAGTGAGAGAGTGTGGCTGTGTGTGTGAATCCTTGGCATTTAGCCAGGGTCAAACCACTACACCACTGCCCTGGGGAGCCTGTTCAGTGCCCAATCACCCTCTGTGAGAAGAACCTTTTCGTAATATCCAGCTTAAACCTCCCCTGGCACAACTTCAGGCCATTCCCTCAGTTGCTGTCCCCGGTCTCCACAGAGCAGAGATCAGGACCTGCCCCTCCTCTTCCCCTCCTGAAGAAGTTGTCACTGCAATGATGTCTCCCCTTAGTCTTCTCTTCTCCAGCTGAACACATCAAGTACCCTCAGCCGCTCCTCACACGCTTCCCCTCAAGGCCCCTTACTATCTTTGCTGCCCTCCTTTGGATGCTTCAAACATGTCTCCAGGACCAGGGAAACCCAAAGCAACCTTTGTCAGGAAAGCATAAACTCCACAGGTCAATGATGGCAGCATTTGGATTTTAGGTTTTCTCCTGGCTCTTCTCCTCCCAAAGGAACCCCTAAGTTTGGTCCCTGGCCATGAGCTGGGATGCCTTGATCCTGTGACATGGGGCTGGGGACCATAGCAATGTCACAGCATCAGCCAGGGACCTCCCTCACCTAGGGGTGTGAGGGCAGAGGGGATGGTTCCTTTGGGGGTCTTGGGAGAGAGCTTTACAATATACCATGAGAAAACAATGTGGAGAGGGAAAATGTTCTGCTAATTTCTTTCTCCTGATTAAAAGAAAAACACACCTTTTTAGAAGTGCTGATCACCAGAAAAAATATAATCCTATAAGGCAGAATCAAATGCAGCTGAAACAATTGAAGGGTGATGGACATCAAAATCCTTGCCATAAAACACATGTTCCTGACATAAAACACATTTTTGCTGCTGAAAAAGCCAAATATTTTTTTAACAATAGTGATGAAATCTACTGTTCTAAATTAACATATTATACTAAATATTTTAACTATTATTTAAATATTATTCAAATATGTTATTTAAATAAAGATTATTATTTCAATAAATTATTTAGTTAAATATTCAGTTCTTAAATAATTTAATCACAAGTTTCTTTTATCAGTGTGCTTGCTTGACATTCAGACCAAAATAATTAAAAAATCATTGTTGTAACTAGAAAAAAACACACTTACTGCCCAGAATAACTCTATTATTCTCCATTGTTTGTAAGTCTAAATCAACCAGAAGTTTCTAAAAACATTTGTGATAAAATCACTTAAGTGATTAATCACTTAAGTGAAGGGGGAAGAATGAAAAAAGGATTTTTCAGGGAAGTTATGAAGGGAAAGCTAAAGAACAGAATGCATTTATAAGCAACAGGGGTGAAACATTTAAAATGTTGCTATTAAAAAATTCCTGCTAACAAGACCACTCGCAATATGCAAATACGTTTTAAAAGGCTTTTCAGTATTCTCATTTGTTGTAGATATCATTAGGAAAAAACAAACCACAAGTAAAAAAAAATTAATTTGAGAGGTTTGGGGGTTTTTTTAGAAATGTTACTGATTTTTTCCATGTAAAAATTTTAATTTGATATCTTGAATTTTTTTAATGTTATATCACATACTAGCTGTTGCTGTTCTTCTTGGGAAAACTTAACTTTTAAGACAAACCCTGAAAATTGAGTCTGTCAGAAAAACTTCATAATTTTCCTGTTTGATTCCTTTCTTGAACAATTACACACTTTCTGTTTTTATGCTCATTTGAAAAATATAAAAAAAAAATGCTTGGAGAGAATTAGCATAACACTCTTCATCTACCTATATTCATTATTTTTTATAATGAATTCCATGACCTGATTTCTGTGCACCCAAACCTTTAGATAAAAAAAGTTAATATGCCTGCTGTTGGTATTAACAAAAAAAATAAAAATCAGAGCACTTGCCATTTTGGGATTTATTGTCAGGTGTCGTAAATATTTAATTTTAACTATGTTAATCTGGAAGTTAAGTAGGAGGGGCATAACGGTGGCATAGTGAGACCAGATAAATACACTGACTACTACTTGAACAATCCTCTGACAAATTTTATTTGGGGTTGTTTAGCTTTGGGGAGGTTTTTTTTTTGTTTTGCATAAACTATTTAGAAAATGCATTTCAGTAAGGAGCAAAGTAAAATTATCTACTCTGAAATGTCATTGCTTTCCTCAGTGAAAATCCAATCTTGGAGGTCAGAGACATAGACTCAGCTCTTGTTCCACGTCTCAATATTCCGGTAGAATTATGAAAGATTCTTTTCTATTTTCCTTCAGTAATCAATCATAGCAAGCACATGTCACTGCAATGGCATTGGTATTTATGCTGCATCTAAATCTGTAAAAATATTGTGGTAAATCACATCTTCTCTATCTAGGTAACAGTGATGTGATCTTGCCACTTAAACTTCACCAGACTGAAACACCCATCTCTTGAGCTGTTCCCTGAATAGCATAATCAAGAAGAGTGGGTCCTTCTCCAAAGTAAATAGTCAACAATCTGCACCTTTCAGCACATAATTAACTGTTAATTCTTTGAAGGGGACGTGCCCTGTGCTTGTGAAATTTTAGATTGGAAGCATTCAACCGATACTGCAAGAATGAGTAGTTTGCTGCTATTCTTTCTAATTTTTATATTTTTTATATTTGTATTATTTGTACATTTCTCAGCTACCCCTGATGCTGCAGGAATGAGGCCAAAAGCTGTTGGTGAAGGGGTTACTCTGGGCATGATGGCCCTTCTGAAGGGTAGGTGGGTTATCAGGCTGGATGTTCCTGATCCAGCTGCCATCAATGATGTCAACATGTCGTAGTTGTCCTGCCCTTGTGCCAGACCAGCACAAGGCACCTTTGTTACCAAAACTCTTTCAAATGTCCATATCCCTTCTTCACATGAAAATTGGCTTTCATTTTTTTTTTCTTTTCTCAGTTTCACTATTTCTAGCTAGTCCTCTAAAATAATTTCATCTATATTTTTCTCCTCTTCTGCTTCCATAAGCATAGTGCTGATTCAATCCTACAATGGGAAAAAAAACAACCAAATAAAAAAATCCAGAAAAAGTTTTCTTGAGCAATAAATGAGTCCTCAGGATTTTTAAGTACTTTTGTGAGGAGTAATGTAGCTGATTTGACAGCACAACTGGGACTATGCTTGATCAGAAAGCAAAAAAATGTAAGCTCTTCTACAAATATTACAATGGTGTTTCTTTCCTAAGATTTCTTATTTCTTTCAGAAATGAGCAGGATATAATATGCAAGAGGAAAGAAACTGAAATCTCTAAGAAACTGAAATTTCTGAGAACTCCACTTTTTAAGAATAGCTGAGTGTTTTAGAATACATAGAGGAAAATCTGCTGCTTTGCTCAAAGAAATTCTTCTTTTGGGCTCTGAAATTACAAGGAATTCAGCTACTTGAGGACATGGATATGCAATTTGCAATTGATTATTTTTTGATGAGTCATGATTGTTTTCATTTTATGCTTATAAAAAAACATGTGAGCTTTCAATTATATTTTAGCCTTCATTTTTCTTTTGCTGTATATCTGTCTGAAGTTTATTGGTAAAACTGTAACTGCAAATATTTGGCAACGGGAAATTTGCACTGCATAAGTTAATTACTTTCACTGTGTTATTTACACTCATTAATAGGATATTTTCGGAAACTAATTATATGCCCTTGCTTAGTTGCAAAAATCTTTTAAAGGCATTTATAATTCCATTCACTGCTTTAACTCTGTCACCTGTAGGCCGACAGCGGGCCTGATTTGTCTCTATGGTTAAGATGGACCTGAGGCCTAGCTGTTCTCTATCCTTAAAAGATGCTAACACCAGCAGTACAACCTTAAGTGTGAGTGAGTCAGCATTTCCTGCCTACACCGGAAGCCTTTGTGGCTACTCACCTAAAGTTAATGGCAGGATATTTTTATTTCTTGTGCAATAGTGCATATGTTTTCACTTACTCAGTACCAATGCCAAGGTGACACCTGGACACTGACCAATTGTGAATTATAAACATACTTTATGCACCAATAGAGTTACTAGGAGTCAGAGTATTTAAAGGGTTAATAAACGCCCTTCTAGGTCATTCACCATTGAACAGACTAGAAGTGCTTCTGTGATTTGTGTCTCTTTCTTTCTCACCTAACCCCCTGGACAGCCCCCCTCTATGAGCCAACAGTCACCTAATACGAAAGACAAATCAAATCAACCATCTTTGTGTCCTTTAATTCAGACAAAACAATTTCCAATTTCTCTTCAGCAACCGGTTGTGTTACCCAGCTTCAGGTACCTTGTTTGAACTTCACTTACCGTTGGCAACAATAAAGAGGCTTCTGCTAAAGGCAAATGTAAAAAGAAGAGCATATGCTATTGTTCACCATGAAGAAAACCAATAAAGTCAGTAACTCTATGTGTGAAGCAGGTGTGTTATTAAACCAAGGAGGACAGAACTCCTGTACATAGATGGCAGTTTTCAAAAGCACTTAATCTGGTTTCAAGGGAGCGGAAATAATGACCTCTAGTGCACTGTGCAAGTGTCCTAATTGAATTCCATTCTTAACTTAAGATTGTGTCATTTTTCATAGCTCTTCTTGTGAAAAGGCATTTTTCTGTGCAGTCTCATCAGTAGAAGACTAATTTATTTTCTGTACATATTTTGATGACAGGCCCATTTTAAATATTAGGTTTTCTTCTTAGATTGGATAATTCCACATGCTCTTGATATCAAGGTCATTTTGTTGGATATTTAATTAAAGGACCTCTAAGAGGGCTATTTACATTTAATTCTGTGGTTGTTGTTTGCTCTTCTCTGTTTTATAGCAGACTTACAATACAACATTCAAGCTGTTAAGAATTAATTTAACTTGTAAATAATTTATCTAATTAATTTACCTGATAAGCCTCCCTGTCTCCTTTTATGACTTTGCTTTCTACCATGCTGATGAAATCTAGTACACTTTACAACAGGCTCAGCAAAACAAAAATACTTTGAAAGTTTTATCAGGGCCCCATGGTGGGTGTGACAGTTAACATGTCTTCTCTGTGGTGTTTAATGAATGACAATATGTCAATGATGCTTCATAAAGTTTAAATGCTTGTAGAGAAATGTTATGGTTTGTTTTGAGGAAAACTTATTTCCACTTTTGTTTGCAGGCGGGGGGTGTGCCTGCCCAGTCCCGCAGCAGCCCCGGAGCCTCCTGCCTGCCGTGGTGCCTTGGACCGGGGCGCGGTTTTGGCGGTCCCCTCTTTCCCCACCCCCCGC
>WEIV01007711.1:49055-75221 GCA_013390005.1 Calyptomena viridis | reverse complement strand
AGGGACACTTTCTACTAGACCAGGTGGCTCAAAGTCTTTCAGGTGTGCTCAGAGCTTCTTTCAATTGTGGGTTTTGGTTTTTTTTTCTGGCAAGCTAAATAAGAATATAAAATTGCCCCCAGATTATTTTTGTTCTTTTATTCCTTCAATGTGCAAACAAACAGACCCCAAATATTCATCCTAGCCCCCACTGTAACATCAAATTTAGGATGCATTACCAAAAAAGCTCTGCTCCATTGCTTTTACTGTGCTATTCCCACATCACAGTCTAGTGCCTAGGCCTGATCCTTTTTAAGCATACTTCTTCATTGTGAATTATTTAAAAGTAAGAACACTCTTCAATATTGGTTCAAAACTAGACTTTACTTTTCCAATTGACAAGAAATTCCAAAGTCAGCGTATTTCAAAAAAATACCATTTCACTTCTTACATTCATTATCTATTGGTGGAACATCTTCTGAGAGCCAGTCACATTTCAGGCTTTTAAGCCTTGTGGTCATCTAAACGTTAGTATCTGTCATCTGTGCTTTGGAACCATCATATTCATGTTTTCCTTACTAGTAAAAATGCTGATCAAGCAAACGAAAATGCAAAGGGAGATACGAGTAGTTTAGCATGTGCTTTGCTATGGTTTTATCTTGTTTGTTTACTTTTAAGGCAAAGCGTAAATGAATCATTCAAGTATCAACTTTATCGAGTATTTTCCAAGGTTTCAACTTCAGGAGTAAAGATTTCTCAGAAGTTTTAATCAGGATTTCCTTCAGAAGGAAGATTTCTCAGCTAAGATGTAATACAAAGTTCAATTAAATCTGTCATTCTGTTCTGCCACATCCGCATATTTTTATTTCACTGTGGTCATCTCAAACCACAAATAAACCAACAACAATTTGAGGGACTCTTCCTTTTTACAAGAATAAGAAGGAAAAAAGTTATGTGCTCTCTTCTTGGCCAGAAGAACCAGGAAAAGTTCCTTAAATAGCTATCATATTGAAATTCAGGGCCATACAGTTACAGTAGTAACTTCCTAGGTATGTTTAAAAGCAGATATCTAAATGCCCATAGGACGAAAATGTCTGCCAGAAGACATGAATCAAGACATTCCCCTTCAGCTTGTACTTCATGTTGCTTGGAGCAAGCTGTACTGCAGGAGCCTTTGAAAAGCTTCCTTCTTCCTTTCTTTTTCCTAGGGAAAATTTCCTTAAAAATTAACTGCCATGCCTGACTAAAAACACTTTGCAACATATATATTTGAAAAGTTGGGATTTTTTTTTCACACACAAAGATAAAGTAAAGTATAAGGATACTTTATAAGTAAAGTATAAGGATATAAAGGATAAAGAAAAGTATTTCTACTGCACAATGACTGGGCATTATAACAACTTATTTTATTCAAGATCTTTTTTATCTGACTCAGCAGAAGTAACTTACTAGTCTTGGACATTTAAATAGAAGTGTTTCTACTAGATGCTGGTAAGGCCCACACATATTTTGATTTCATTAAGGTGGGCTGCACTTGTGAAAAATAAGCAGGTCACTTCCATGCCCAGAAAGGCTGAGGGTCAGATTTTCAGATACTCAGGTGGTCACCTGCTGACCTTTAGTTGAAAACTGTCTGCAAACTAGGAGACACGACTGGGTGAAAATGCTCAAACCTATCAATCACTTCCTGTGTTTCTGTGCCAAACTCCAGGAACCAAAATCTTACAATAAAGAAACCTTCCTACAGAGAAATTCTTTTGGGCAATTTCCAGAAATCTCATTTTTCCAATGTCATCACTACTGTCAGTGATGGAAATGAGACTGGGCTGTCCAGTTTTTTTATCACCCCATTTTTATTGGTTTTTTGTCTACAATTATGTGTCAAATCCACTATCAGTCTTTGTCTTGCCTGTGGAATGCCAAAAATAATCTAAACCATATGATTCTGAGTCTTTTAAAACATAGAAGTGATATTTGTTTAGAGATCTTTGCTATGGAGCCACACGGTTGTCCCTCAAAAATTTTGGGGGCTTTTTTTTTAATCTATTGTTTTCCTTTTCCCATCCTCACCTCCAGACAATTAGGAGGGAAAATAACAAAATAACTCAGTACTGGAAAAATGCAAATAGCATGCTAGACCTGACACTTTGTGTTTTGATATTTCTAACCCTTTTTGAAATAAAATCTAATTCTTTCTAAATTAACATGATATTTTTGCGAAAATACTATTGTGAAGAAAATAAAGTGGAATTACAGAATATTTGGTTTATTGTTTTGGGTTTATGTATTTTCAGTTTTAATACTAGAAGTTTCAGTTTGCCACTAAATTGGTGGAAGAATTTATGTTTTCCTTGCACTGACACTGAACTTTTTTCCAGGTGCTAAAGTTCTCCTCAACTCTTTCCAATATTTTCAGAAATCTAAGAACTCTTCACAGGGTGGCCTTGAGTGTACTCTGTGCAGTTAAAGTGATGTGAATTCCTATCCGCATGCTTAAAGTACCATCACATTTGTCTTTAGATAAGTCTTCTCTACATGATAATTAAGTTACATTACTAAGATCCATAAGTACCTTAACTTAAAGAAAGCATTCCATGTCTTCCAGCAATACCTTAGGAAAACATGGCCATCCAAAAAGATTTCACTTTGGAAACTGGGAATTTGAGCCATAGTGCCGATTTCTCTGAGCGCTCACTGCAGCCTGTCCCTGCAAACAACGTGTTGTGCTGGGTGAAGCTCAGTTCTGGCCCAGTGCAGAATCTTTAGCTCTCTGATACTCATTTATTGTTGCAGATGCTTGTAGAGGTGCTAAACAGAAAACTGCAATTTTTTAAGCTACCTTGTTTGCCTCTTTATAAACACCCACCAGTGAAATATTTCACATGAATCTTGCTTTTAAATATGCATTAGGAATAAAGGCAGAAAGAATTATCTCATTAGTAAACTGCATATGGAATACCTGACACCGGAACTCATTCCCCTGCTCTCCGACACATGAAAACAGAAATCCTCAGGTCATGCACAGCCTCCTGCACATTTCAGTGTGTAAATTCATGTGAAGCACATGTTTAAATCTGGCCTCTGTTGATCAGGTGACAAGAATGGATCCTGAAAACACAGATGACCCTGGTGTACCTTTCCTCCATTACAGGGCAGATGAAAAAATAGTGTAAATGTGCAAAATTGATCATTCTCTTCTTGAAGCCATTTCATTCACCTGGCCAAGAGAGAGTTAGAGAAGGGACTATGCAAGCACAGTTTGTTAACAGTAAGAGAGGTGTCTGCCACAGAAAGATCTACCTGGCACCACCTGGTCCAGCAGGAATGCCAGGGCACCAGCATTTGTGAGGGCCTGAGACTGGTTTGTTGTTTGCACCTCTCTCATTAAACTCGTTGTCTGACCGAGTCATTGCACCAGCTCTCTCCTCTTCACTGCCCCGGGCAGGAGAGATTTGGGCACAAAATCTCGTGTGGACAAAAGAACCTGTAAATTAGTCCCCAGTTTCTCTTCTTGAATTGCCCAGACGTGAATTCCTACTGTGTCGCTCCTGCTGAAGAGAGCAAACCCCTTCCACAGACATAAGGCTCTTCCTTCCTCAGGATTTCTCTCATCACTTTCCCAAGGATTTCTGTACAAAAGGAACTAAGCCATAGACAGGGTTGAAGCTGTGGCTGTAGAATTAGTGGAATTGAAAATGAGAAGACAACATTGCCACGAGAAGTCAGACTGTGTAGCTCTTGTAAACGTTGTGACCTTGCAGAAGATGTAAAGAATAGAAATAAAAAGACCAAGTGTTCTCCTTATGTGCTGATCTTCAAATTTTCAAGTACTTTCATAAGGTCTTTGAAGACAAAGATAAAAAATAATGCAGTGATACTGGTGTGAATACCTCTAAATATTAAGCAATTGTTCTTTTAAATTCTAGTGACAGTGCTGTAACTTTTTTATTTCTGAAAAAAAGGAGTTGGCAATTTTTGAAACCATTATTACCTCAAAATGGAAAAAGCAGGTGGTCAAAATCATCCATAAAAGAAGTTATTTAAAATCCCAATATCTTGATCCTAATGGAAACATTTACAAAACTGCAGTACCTTTTGGATTAGAGGTTTGGGGTGGAAATGAAGCTGCTTTAACCTGATTTACTGCTTTAATTCCCCATTAAATGTATTTACTACATATGCTGTAGAAAATAACCTGCAGGTATGAAAATTTTACATTCAAAGGATTATCCTGTGTCACCAAAGGGATACTTTATGAGGAACAAATCTGATGTAAAGCTGTTTCAATTATTTACAGAACAGAGGTGAAAATTTCAGAATAACGTGCTTTCTTAGATTTCAGCCTCTCTGCTAAAGACCTAGTCCAACATATGCTAAAACCTTTGAAGAGACTGCTGGGTTTAATGCATATTCCTGTGTTCTGGCAAAGATGTGCGTATTCCAGTGGGATGCTTGGGAAGTGTAAAGGGCTTTTTCTCTTTATTTAATACCTTTCAACATGGGCTAGCTTTCACATGCCCTTAATAGCAAGTGTGATTCAGGTTTCGATTTCTGCTGTTATTTCTTAATCTGGTCCAAGATCAGTGGGAAGGAAGATGTTCCAGGAACTGCCCTCGTTATTCTGAGTGTTATCCTGGCTGCTCGGGAGTCTCAGAAGATGGCTTGAGAGTCCAGAAGTCAAAAGAAGGTTTATTTTCTCCTCTGTGATGACATGCCCACAGCAGGCAGAGCACTGGCCTCCTGCTGCCAGCACGGGATAGGGAACAGCTCTGCTTCAGGAGTGTGACAGGACCTGTCTTCTGCACCTGTCCTTTGCCTACAGATCCTCACTTTCAGGCTTCTGGCCAGGTATCAAAGCTTTCATTTTTCAGACTTCATCCTCTAAGGAGGCAAACTATGCTCTTCACATATTCTTAGGGTGTGAGATACACTATGAACAACATCATCAAGATTGTATTTAGGATTTGTTTGCCAAGTAGAATATGACAGCAGATCAGCAGGTTGATCCTGGCTTTCATCAGATACTGCTTTCCTCTTTCTGCAATTTCTTCACTTGCTATGTTTCCACTAATGAAGGATGGGGGACTTCAGTTCAAGTCCACTTCCAGTGTTTATCTCCTGTTTTCAGTGCTATAAAAATAATTTCTTTGTTGTTTAATTCTTGGGAACTTACAATTTGGGCCTTTCACATAGAATTGTATTTATTTTTTAGATTATCATGTGCTAGTACTTTTTAAGAACTTATTTTTAACCATTTTTATAGGCTTTTTAAAGCATTTATTTCTTTTCAATTTTAATCTAACTTAAAGGGATCAAGTCTTTAGTGTTATAAGAGCCCAGAGAATCCTCAGGCAGAAAAATGAAGGAGACATTTTGCTGTCTACATGGACAGCATTCACATCAAAGTAATTTTTTACTAAATCTGCTGTTAAATGAGCCTTAAAAATTCCTATAATTTGGAGAAATAAAGGTCCAGAAGATAATAACACAAAGAGGGTTTAAACTTAGGAATACAAGTGAGCAGAACAGAGGCTCTGAGATAGTTAAGTAGAATCCCACAAGCAGTAACCAGAGCCCAAAGTTGCTCATTCCCACTGCAGTGGTTCAGTCCACAGCTCGTTTCTGTCTCAACCTTCTACCACTTCAGCTGACAGTCCTGAAGAGGGCTCTTAAGACTGGTGTTCTCTACTTACTCACTTCTTGTTAAGTTCTTATCAGCATTTAAATAGAAGGTAAAACAGCTAGCCACTCCAGTGCCACTAATAGAACTCATCCATCTGCCAGCTTTGCACCATGCATGCTGCATCCTCCCTTTCTTTTGTCTCAGCAGGAATTCCCAGAGAGCAGAGGGAAATGGGAAAGTGGGGTTTTATTTTTTAAGAAGACTTGTGCACACTAAATATTTTGTCCATTTTTGCCTGGCCCACACTCATCAAGTATCTTTGTGCAGCTTGCAGTGGATAAAATTTACATTGTCTTCCACTAAGGACATCACATTTACACCATGTTTTGTGCAGCTATCTATTTAGGCAGCTAAATAAGATGGTAAACTGGCAGAAAACCATGAATGTCATCGTTAAGCAGAGCTGACTTTATCTTTTATGGAGATGCATTCAATTCACCTTCTATACGCAATTTTGAGTAGTAAAAAAAATGCCATGTCAAGGCAGAAAAAGTGCAATTATAATCAACTTAACTTTTTTCTTTTTCTTTTTTTTTTTTTTTTTTATTCA
This sequence comes from Calyptomena viridis, assembly GCA_013390005.1. Lineage (NCBI taxonomy): Eukaryota > Metazoa > Chordata > Aves > Passeriformes > Eurylaimidae > Calyptomena > Calyptomena viridis. Next base: position 69,009 of record WEIV01007711.1, on the reverse strand, counting down.
GGGTACTAGTAGTGCTGTACTACATCATGAATAGGGCTGTATCAAAAGAACAAAGATTGCATTTATTTGGCGTTCATAACCTACACAAGAAACATGAGTCATAACAACGCTTCTTGTACATGATAGAAGATACTAAATTCACACAAATTTAGTTAAAAAGACACTGCTGTGATCTAATCTTCTAATTAGATTTTAAACTAGAGCTTAATTTTGGGTTCAGATATTTCTTCAGTTTAAAAAGAACTGAACTTTGCGTCAGAAAAACTTTTGAAAGCTTTGTGTGAGGGAAAGAATTGCCTGTGGAGTTGGTGATGGAATATAGAATCCCTAAATCCATTTCAGGTCACAAAAGCAGGACGCTGGTTACTAATTATATTGTTGTAGGCTGACAGCTGGTCTGATTTGGCTCTATGGTTAAGATGGACCTGAAGCCTAGCTGTTCTCTGTCCTTAAAAGATGCTAACACCAGCAGTATGACCTTAAAGTGTGAGTCAGCATTTCCTGCCTATAGCGGAAGCCTGCGCACGTGGCTGCTCAGTTGAAGTTAATGGCAGGGTATTTTTGATTCTTGTCCAATAGTGCACATGTTTTCACTTACTCAGTACCAATGCCAAGGTGACACCTGTACACTGACCAACTGTTAACCATAAACATATTTTATGTACCAATAGAGTTGTTAGGAGTCAGAACTATCTAAACGGTTAATAAATGCCTTTCTCCGTCCTTCACCACTGAACAGACCAGAAGCACTTCTCTGATCCCTGTCGCTCTCTTTATCTCGCCTACCCCCCCTGGACAACCCCCCTGGACAAACCTACATATTGTCATGCACAATATCAGTGTTTTAATATTCTAGTGAAATAAACAGTTGAAAACATGGAGCTCTGTAATGTCTTGTGAGATTTTGAAAGAGATACTTAATTTTTCATGTCTTTTGACAAATTCCTGGCCTGGAGGCTGAAACATGCTATAAATACAGCAAGCATCAATACAAGGAAATTTAATCAGTTTACCTGAAATCATAGATTTATAGAATGGTTTGGGATAGAAGGGACCTTAAACACCAACTCAGGACATAGTTGTTTTTTTGGGTTGCATATGCAGCACGGTGGGATTCCCATGGGCTCACTTTTCGAGCTTGTCCAGATCCCTCTGGATGGTATCACAGCCCTCAGGTGCGTCAACCACACCACTCAGCTTGGTGTCACCTGCCCATTTGCTTTGGGTGCACTTGATCCTGCTGACTGTGTCCTTGATTAAGACATTGAACAGCACTGGTCCCAGTATAGGCTCCTGAGGGAACCATTTGTCACTGTTGTCCATCAGGAAACTAGCCATTGACCACTACCCTCTGGGTGTGCCTGTCCAACAAATTCTTCATTCACTGAACAGTCTACCCATCAAACCCAAATCTCTCTCACTGAGAAGGATGTTGTGAGCGACCATGCCAAAGGCCTTGCAGAACTCCAGGTAATCTACAAACATCTGTAGCACTTCCCTTGTCCACTGATGCAGTCACCCCATCATAGAATGCCCCCAGGGTGCATTCTATGCACCCTGTGCACCTGACCAGGGTGGTCAGGTGGGCCTTTCCTTGGTGAAGCCTTACTGGATGGACAGCTGAGCACCCCTTCCTCCTCCTGGGAGAATGTTCTTGCCATTCAGGCTCTTGTGGGCCTGTTTGGTCACTGTGCTCACTGCTTGCTGAAAGCAACTGGCAAAGATGCAACTTTCCCACTATGGCCCATGGGCAAGCCTGCCCTGTGGCGGGGATGACTTGTGGAAGGGACTGTGTAGAAACATCAGTAACAAAAAGGCAATGTGCTAAATGCTATTACTTCTCCTCCCCCCCTCTCCTTTATTAATTTTTTCTTCTCTCTAACTGAAGGATCACACAAATACAAACTGGATGTGTCTGAAAACATTTTCCAAAGTTCTGATGAACAACACATGTATTTTTTCCTGGGTACTGGGTCTTTTTGACTGGTTGGCTGGCATAGGTTTCAGTTTTGTTGTTCATTGATTTATTTTTTAAATACATCTGCAAGACCCATATATATTACTAGTGTGCACATGAACCATGCTTCTGGGATTATCTTCTTTTCCTGTCCCTAATTAGATTGCACCTTTCCCTTTCTTCCTGCCCTTCTTTTACTTCACTCTTTTGTACATTAATGCACATATCTTTTTGCCCTCACTGACTGGACAAACTCTAAATGTGTCTTCAGCTTATGTCATCCCTCTGCCTGTACATCAGCAAACTGTACCTTTCTCACTCATGCCTCTGGCAGAAATTTTGTCAGGCACTATGGCAGTTTTCATGTTCTCATGTGACACGGGTGTGGTCAACTTCCATTCCTGACTCCCCGTTGTCACAATGGGATGTCCTCGACAACCAGCGGTGGGAAGTGGTGACATCAGCAGAGGCTGCATTGTTGCTTCACCTTTCCCCACACTATAAATATTCGAGCAGAGCCCAGCTCAGTCAGGCTCAAGCCTGGGCTCCTGGCGAGCAGCTCTTGGTCCTCAGCTCTCCCCAGCCTTCTGCAAGCAGCAGACTCAGGCATGGAGACGGACCTTACTGTCTCGTCGGAGGCCAGCAGCCACACTGCGACTGATCCCAGCAGCCATGCTGCGACTCATCCCAGCACCCTGGATGCCAGCAGCCCCCAGGCCCCTGAGGCCAAGGGGGGCTTCTTCTCCAGGGTCTGGGCAGGACTCCTGTGCCCGTTGTGGCCTTGGCTATGCCAGGCACTGTCGGGAACGCACCAGCGCCGCGGGCGGGCCCGGGCCGCTGATAGCGCCGCCCTGACTGCCCAACCTGTGTCCGGCCCCGCCAGCCAGGCGCTGGAGCCGGCGGGGGCCACTCCCAGCCAAGGCACGGATAGCTCCACGGCTCAGCGGACCCTGAAGAGGAGGGCTCAGAGCCTGCAGGACGCGCCCCCCCGCAAGAAGAAGAAGAGGGTCCGAAGGCGGCGGGGGGCGCTGCGCCGCAAACGGGGCAAAGGCAAAGGGCGGCAGTGAGGGCTCCGCACAGCCCTGCACAGGCCCCACGGGGCTGCCGGGCGGGCCGCTCCCCCAGGGAACAGCCCCACACTCGGGCTCCAAGCCTGACCTGGGAGGGGACCATGGGTCCTGACCTTGCCCTGGGAGAAGGCTTTCTGCAAACCTGGCCCACCCTGGAACCCCTCTCTAATTAGCACACCAATTATAGTCCTTAGCCTTTAGGTTATAAGGCACTATTTTCTTTCTAGAATATACTATATTCATATATAAAATACATATGATATAGAGATAATAAAAGATACAAATAATATATATGATATATAAAATACCTAGAATATATGATATTTATAGATGAGAAGTGTAGGGTTTTCTGGTCTTACTTCCACTGAATACACAACTGTACACAATAAAAAAGAGAAAAAACAAATTCTTTCCATCTGGTTCATTTGTTCGGGACCTGGAATCAAAGACACATCCAGAGAGCAAAGACAGTTGTGAAACTGTCTTTGCATTCAGCTGCAGTAATACCAAAATTTCAAGTGAATCCACAGTTCTACAATGTGGATAAACACAAATGCCTTCTGGTGACTTGAGTGAGGGCTCCATCTGTGTGCATGGCTTTGTACATGGTCTTCATAAATCACAAATCCCTTCACCTCAGGCTTCTGGAGAGTCTGTTCTTCCCTCCCAAGAGGGAGCCAAAACTTCTAGAGACTTGAATAAAAACAGATTTCCCCAGATTTTCCTCAGCTAAAATCTTTGGCAAGAAATATTTACATGTCTTTCTGGTAGGTAGAATAAAAAGAAATACTGAGTCCCACCAAGTAAGACTATGATTTTCCTTTTTGAAAATCTCTGTGAAGCACAGACAAACAGCTTCACTCCAAGAGAGGTTTTCACTCAGTTAATCATAAGTATCTGCAGTATGGGTGTCTGTGTGATCCACTAATTTAATTCCATGTAGTTAGTGGAGATACTCAGGACAGTCACTGGAGTGTGTGAGACAATTCGTGACAGCAGATGAGGTGCCTGTTTTGGGATGAAATGAACTGCTTTTGAAACTTTATTGGCTGTGTTGGCTAGATTATGGGTGGCTCCAATGCAGTTTTAAATGGGCAAATGAGCTGGTCTTAGTCTCTCTAGGGAGACTCCCAGGTCTTGACAAGCTACCCTAAATTCCTTTGGGAAGGGAGCAGCTGAAAGCTTTCCTGAGCAAAGGCTCACCATTGAATGCAGGATCCAGTAGAAGCAAGATAGGAGGAAATATCTATCTGCACAGGTTGATTGACCAGCATTGCTTTCTGGCACTGCTCCAATCCCTTCCACCTGCATCAAAGAGAAGAAAACTCCATCATCGCTGTGTTGGCACTGTGAGAAGCAGGGAAGGCTCCTCATAGCCCTTGTAGGACTTTGCCAGGAGTAAAGGCTGAACGTTCACAAACCTTTTGAGCTTTACCCTCCAAAATTTAAAAATGTATTCAAATAAAGAGGGAAGAGAAAAGGAATCTCTTCTACCAAGCTTTCTGGGATTTTTATTAAAACTATTTTTATGTTTATAGCTAGACAGCATAGGGCTATTAACTCCTCACACTTGTTCTATTTGAGGCTTTATGTTTATCTAAGTGCTTTGGATTGCTTCCATTCATATAGAAATAAGGCACTTCAGATGCATTGTAAAGTTGAACATAATTTTTGTCTTTTCCTCACATTATGATTGAGGAACTGAGACACAAAAGTGATGACCTTATGTCCTCCAGGAGTCTGTGACATAGCAGGAACTCCAACCCACTTTCCAGTGCTCAGAGCCAGTGTATCTAGGTGCTCAGTTGCCTTCATCCTGAATACTCCATGAATATCAGCACAGATCCTGTGAGCTCTGCTTGGGCGCATGGGCACCCACAGGTCTCCCTTGGCACACACTGAGCTCTGGACTGTCTGGAGTTTAACACAACAGCTACACAAGACTGCTCAAGCTTGTTATTGCAGATCAAGAACTTTGATGGGAAAAAAAAAATTGAAAAGGCTTCTGTGAGGTCTCTGCTGTCAGTTTGCACAGAAAAGACCCTACAATTTTTTAGGTTTTCTACAAATATTCGTCTATTCTTCCCTAATTACAAAAGACCAAGCATATCTAAGTTGTTTTAGAAATGCAAAGGTAATAGATTTTAAATTGATTAATGCCGTAAATCATTAATCAAGTCTTCTTGAAAAGCTTTAATTTAACTAGAAAGGTCGGTTGGGTTTTGTTGCAGTTTCTAAATTAAGCAATTTATTTCAAATGCCTTTAATAGATGAGAATATTGCCCCACAATAGAATTAGATCCTGAGCCATCTTTAACTCTGGAGGTTTGCCTCAAGTCACAGCCCATGAATATTAATTACCTCACAGAATATCCATGAGGTTGGTGTTTCAAGTAAAACTCAGAGAATTTTTAATGAGAAATATAAAAATACCTTGTGCTAACTATAGATATCTTAAATTCCTGACATTATGAAATGTGCATAAGCACAGTCCTTATATTTTTACTGCATCCCTAGGGATAAAAAAAAGAAAAGCAGAAAAGCAGAGAAGAACAGGTCAGCCAGCCTGTAGCTCCTGAAAATCAAATCCGTTCCACACATGCCAACTAATAGAGTTGGGAAACTGCTAAAAATTAAAAAGCTAAATTATAAAGAATGTTTTTAACTCCTATCATCAGATGCCTATTTTAAAAAAAACCTAAAAATATACTCCTACTCTGTTGAGTTCTTTGTCCTGGACACACAGTAAATTGATTTCAGTGCATGTGTGTGTGTCAGAGAGAAACCATGTAAAATTTCATTATGATTCCTCACTGCAAATTCTTTTTTCTTTTTTTTTTATTTAGTATTTCACTGCATGATGCCATGCCTGTTGTGTCAACTTTGTATGCAAGAACATGAAAGATGAGATTGGAAGGTTTGTCTGTGATTTCAGAGCCTGTCCTAACTCATGGTAATAAGCTAACCACCAGTTGTACTCTCATGTGAGGAAAGACAGCCTGAAACCCAGAATCATGGATAAACCAGCCTCTTCTAAGATTTCAGCAGAAGTTTAAGGTAAAAAACAGCTGAAGCCATGAATATAATAAATATTGTGCTTCAGACCACTGCAGCAGAAGCATCACCTCACAGTATCCTTTTTACCCATCTCTGCAGAGGGTGATTTGCTCTTCACTCTCACCATCTGGGAAGGGCAGCACTTGGAGACACAATTCTCCATCCCACATGTTAGAGAGATCTTTGGTTCAAAGGTTTCAGTTTGCAAATGCCATTGCTAAATAACATTTAATGGAGAAGGATAAGTCTTCCGATTGAAACCACTAGTAATGGCCCACTGAGATTCAAGTAGAAAAAAAGAAAAAAACGCTGCTTTCATGACGTTGGCGTCTGCTGTTTTATTTTAAATGTACTCCTCTGTAGCTAAGGAACCTGACATTGATTTCCCAAGGTGAACTTTCAAAGCTACCTTGCTCCTAGTTATCTCCTTTATTGATGAGTGTGCTTCTCATATAAGAGCTGTGGTGCAGTTGCAAGGGCTGCTTATCCACAGTATCATGACCGTGACAAACCAGGTTACAATTCCTCTTCCGTTAACTTTTAGGAAAAAAAAATACACAGAAAGGACTATTTTTATTTAATTATAACTTTGGGAGTACTTTTTCACCATTTCTCCCACTAATAAGCTGTTGATTGTAACTTCACTAGCACTGACAAACAGCAAAACTCAGAGAATTTGGGATGCTGCAGTTCCTTGTAACAGCTGGAAGCTCATCCTCACCTCATTTTCACATGTATTTCTGGCAACATCTGATTTTTTTAATTTAGAAAAAAAAGTATCTTTTGCATTGCAAATACAGAGATGTCCCACATCCTTGCACTAAATTGTCATCAGCTAAACATTGTGGTTATGAATAATTCCAGCTTGCCCTTGCCCTGGTATTTCTGTCTTCTAGGCAGGGCATCCCTGAAAACTTAGCAATGAGTTTATAAATGCCCATGTCATTTATAAAAAATGTCATTTATACAAAATTCAGGCTTTAAAGAATCACTACTGCAACTTAGCCCTGACAAGTGCTAATTCTCTCTGACCTATGATTAATATCAAAAATCTAGGAATTTATTGGTGTTTTCCATGCTACCACAAATCAATTGGAATAATTTTGAAACACATTTCAGTGGGGGCAAGCACTGACCGGGAGCATCCAGGCTGGGGTTCCCTGTGTGCTGTGTAACCTCTACTCTGTACTGTGAAGGTTCGTGTTTTTCAGCTCTTTTACTGAGCGTTAATGAATACCAGCCCGCAGCACTGTTTTACCACTGTTAAGAATAATTTCACCGTGTCTAACTTCTACCACAAACAGCCTTTTAAAAATCCTTCAATGAAAGATGACAGGTATATGGTGCCTCCTTCACATGGAACAAATTTTTCTTTATAAATTCAATTGTATTTATTGATAAATCTCTGTCCTCTTTGAAAGTGACATCCTAAGCACAACTTTCTGTTTTGGTCTTTTTTTTAGCCATACACAGCTAAGGCTTTCTAACCAAAGCTCATGGGCTCAAAAGAGAGGGATGGAGGAGGAAGTGCAAGATTTGTGGGTAATTTTCTCCACAGACATGACTCATTTCTTTAACATCCTGGATTGATGGGTGAAAGGGGTGGGTGATGTCGGCCACATAGTGTGGTGAATTTAGTAGATCCTTACCTCCTCTAATTTCTTGTTAATGTATTAAAAAGTAGAAGTGCAATTAATTGAAAATGAAGTGATTAAACACTTGCCATATGTAACTTACAGGAGGTGGCCAAACTTCCTTGCAAGAATGTGAAAGCATTGGAGTTAAATAATTTTGAACACTGATATTTTAATAAAAAATATATTTCAATTCTAAGTAAAATCTGGCAAATATTTCATGATCAGGTTTTATGGATGTTAGATAAATATTACTTTGGAGCCAGTAGATGTATCTTTCAAAAAACTGCTGCCACTGAGTCCCTTCTCACGTGGGCAGAGAAGGCAACAGGCACTTATTTGCCTCTGTACTTTGGAAGGTACCAGTTAGAACCTTCCTGGGGATGGGTGGAAGTGCAGTACATGACTGGTGTCAGATGCAGTGCCCTGAATAAACATAGTTTCTATTTGTAGGCATTATCCTGCATAAGAGCACAGTGACCCCTTTATTTGCTCTGAAATCACCTGTGTTCTGTAGTGATCAAGTGCCAATAGTGGAAATGTGTGACAGCCTCCCAAATCCCATTGCAACCAATCTGATAGTCATGACAAGGGATGACATAAGAAATAAACCCCCCCTAAATCTGTAGTAACTGTCACGATTGGGACGGCAAGAGCAACATTAATCACACGTGTGCTGCATGTTCAGGGGTGCCGAATATGTAACAATTTATTGTTTACAGAATACGTATTTATACACATCAGAAGGTTTGCATATTCTAACATAATTGGTAGAGAGTTATCTAGCTACTTCACCATTGGCTAAAGGTACAGCACTTACCACTCTGCTCATCTCAGCTGCGTTTTCCCTTTCCAGGCATGCAGAGATGCATTCCTACCTGTTACATCTCCCCCTCTTTTTGTATTCATGCTTAAAACTGCCAGCTTAATCTTCTGCAGGGCGCTTTGCAGAAAACCAAGCAAACTTGGCAGCAGAAGTAGAGTAATTACAACCAAAGATATTACCAGTTCTGGGGAGATATCCTTAAAGTCTAAATTTTGACCTCAGATAAAGGCAGCATCACGAGCAAATCAGGTGCAAATTACTTGATTAATATGGTTTTGTGCTCAAAACGTATACAAGTTTCTTCTGCTTATAAATTACAGCTCTAACGAGTACAGACACTAAACCAGGTGATCTAAAGAAGTTATTACCAACAATGTTTCTGAGACATACAAACCAAAAATGTTTCTAAAAGATCCAAACCCTTTTCCCACTGGTTTTTCCATCTATGCAGATATCTTCCTTTTTTTTGTTTGTTTGTTTGTTTGTTTTTGTTGGTTGCTTTGCCTAGTGGGGATATTTTATACTCTGGATGATGATAACAAATGCAATTATGGGTTCATTCTCTTGTGAAACTTATTTTAACACTAAAATTTAAATGCAGAATTTTGAAATCTTACTTACTATAAGTCTATTCGAATTAATATTAAGGCATAAGTTGTAATTTAAAGTTGACTTAACACTTATTTATAATTACACAACTTATTTAAAGGTAATATAATGCATTGCATTATTTTCCTCAAATATGGAGTTTTCGTTTAGATCAGTATTTAATATGCTGAATTTTGGGGTACTTTGGTGATAGTATTAACAAATTCAATTATTGCTACTAAATTTGTAACAACATTTTAACACATATGTGTAAGGTGCTTTGCAAATTAAGCAATGAGCAGCAAAAATTCAAAATTCAAATGTTGTAACTCCATACTATTAGAAAATATACAACATGCTTATAATTCTAAGCTTAAGAGAACTATATTAACTCATTTAACAAAACTTAGCAATGCTTAACATACTAAAAATCTTACCAGACCTTAGAGTAGTTAGCTAAAACTGAACACTTTAAACTAATTTTCTTAATTTCTTCACAACTACAAGTTAGAACCTTATTATCACTTAGCACTTGGTTCGATATAGGTGGTAAAAGTGTCTGTGAGCTCTTCGCTATTAGATAGAATTCGGGTTGCTCTGACACTTAACCACAGAAGGTGCTGTGATGATTCTGTTGTCAGCTGTGTTAGATGTGTCAGGTTCTTCCTTGCTTCTAAGCAAGGCAGCACCCAGCCCAGCACAGCAGGGAGAGCGGCGGTGCCGCCTCCGCCTGGCCCCCGGCGAGGAGGGGGCAGCGGGGGACTGCTGGCTCCTGCCGGTCCCTGCTGGCTTCCTGGNCGGAGCACCCCTCGGCGCCCCCGCCCCACCCCGGCCCGGGGCACGCAGGGTCCGCCGCTCCAGTTCAACCCCACACAGTTCCAGCAATTGCTGTGCTGTGGGTCTCTACCCCCACAGGGGGGGTTATAAGGGGCTGCCGCTTCACCCAGCGGCCACGCCAAACACTGTCCACGCCGACCCAGGGCAGCAGAGTGTGAGAAGAGGCGGCAGCCGCTGCTTCTTTGCTTTCTGCCGCCAGCTCCGGCTCTGCAGCCCCGCCACAGCTTCTGCTCCAATGCTGAGTGTGGATGTTGATCGTGGAAGCCTGCAGCAAGCATTGGATCATGCCGCTGCCCGCCAGGCACTCCAGGAATTCACGGTCTCGCTTCTCCTGCCAATTTTAGGTGAAACAGTTCGATTTCCTTCCTCTGCAAGTCCATACGGTATTTTAAAGGTGTTCTGTTTTTTATTTGAGTGCGCGAAGGGGTTTTCAAGGCTTAGAGTTCACTTTTTTAGTACATTCTCTGTTTGCCATGTGGCCACTGCTGTGCGCGGCCATCTTGGTTCTGTTGCACCGGAAAAGAAGGAGGCCATTTCCGGCCACCGCCATATTTCTGTTGCTCACTTCTAATTCTTCTTTCTGAAGTTATTAAAGTTCATAATTTTTGCTAAGTCCGATTTCCGCCACTGTTTTTCGCGGATGCCTCGCCAGATCAGGCGTCAGGCTTTGTGGTAGTGTCTCGCCTGTACTTTTAAGGTATAATATCGTTCTGTTTCAGTTCGCGTCCCGAAGTTATGGGAGTTTGTCTAAGAAAGTTTTTAAAACTTCTTGCGTGAGGATGCGAAGTATATGCAACACCTCACTTGTCATATCTGTGCAGTTATAGTAAAAGTAAGGTGTGCACTGTTCTGTTCCTATCTAGTTACATATAGCTTCGGCAGTATAGAAGGCACCACCCCTGCTACTTCAGGGGCAGGAGTCTTTGCAATTTTGGCTGATGCCGCTTGCAAACTTGTCCAGCAGCAGCTCCCGGAAAGCTGCGAGAGGGGGGACCCACAGGCAACCCCTCCCTCCTGCTTCCCGGCTCTGGCTCTGTAGCCGACACGACAGGGGAGCTGTCAGCTTTCTGCTGCACTCAGACTGCCTGGTCTGCCTGGTAATTTTCTTCCTATTTTATTTTTTGTCTCCAGTGGCTCACCTGTTCAGGTGTCAGAACTTATGGCCAAACAGGCCAAACACAGCTTCACCAGGCTCTGTCCCCTCTGCTGATCTGCAGCCTTTTTCACGGTGGTCCTTCTTCTTGTCAGGCTCGCCGTAATGTCACAGTTACCCCTTATCATGTAGGGGGGATCACCATGATGCCACGGCCACCCCCCATCATGTTGGGGGTCACCATAATGTCGCGGCTGGGACGGCCAGAGTGACATTAATCACGCCTGTGCTGAGTGTTCAGGGGTGCCGAATATGTAACAATTTATTGTTTACAGAATACATATTTATACACATCAAAAGGTTTACATATTCTAACATAATTGGTAGAGAGTTATCTAGCTACTTCACCATTGGCTAAAGGTACAGTGCTTACCACTCTGCTCATCTCAGCTACGTTTCCCTCTCCAGGCATGCAGAATTGCATTCCTACCTATGACAAGTAACTTAATGTCAGACTATCTATATCCATGTAGAAAGTGTGATGTTTTACATGGGAAAAGAGCATTCAACTTTTTCTGTATGTTTGTTTTCTGCAGTTAAATGGAAAAGTACAAATAATTAAAACATTCTCCCCTTTCTGTGATTTGCAGGTATGGCTCAGCGTGGAACATTCTGTATCAAGCATGGCCTTTTATTTTCATTTTTCAAGATGAAGAAGGATTATGTATGCTATAAGACTTCCACATGGAGGTGAAATCAGGACTCTTCTAAACTTCAGCATTTGTAAGACAGTGTCAGCTCTTTCTTACTGGGATGTTCACTGTTGTTTAGACATGGAAATTAATATCCAAGGAATGCCAGAAGCCCATTTTCCCGGTGTTTATGGAGTTGCAGTTCCAGCCCAAAACACACAAACCTGAATAAAGGTTTAGTGTTTGATGTCTTTGAACCCAAGCCCCAACCTGTGCTCTGTAGGAGACAGTACTGATGGCATTAATTTAGCACCAGAGATATCCATGCTGTGTTATTGCTCTCTTGCAGCTTGAATTTATTCTCTTTAAGCTCTTAGCGTGTTTTCTCCTGAACAACCAAATATCTTTCAGTGTAACAGTTGATGCCTCTAGAATAATATATTCTGGTGTTATAATTTGGATGTTAGAGGGGGTATATAGGTTCATGTTTTATATTTTTTTCTCTACCACAGAATGGTGAGTATCCTTTTTTTTTTTTTCCCCAGGCAGAAATACCATTTCTCACTGAATCAATACACATAAGAGCTGTTCTGATCTGGTGTTTTGATGGCAATGTGTGTCTCGTATTTAATGACCATGTGTTATCATTGAGAACTGCAGACACAGCAAGAAAGTTGCTGTCCAGAAATAAAAGATAAAGGGAAAGTAACATTTTTCTTGGACACGATATACATCTTCTGAATTCAATACTGGAAGGAACAGGTTAAAAAGAGAGGGGAAGGCAGGAGAGAAAAGAGGAGAAGAGAGGAGAGGGAAAAGTATTATCATAGATATCTTATATTTTCACTATTTTATTTAGCTTTTCATTAGTGTATTGTCATTGCTTATGCATTGGCTAAGCAGAAGAAAGACACAGTCTCCAGACTTAAAACACTGCTCATTTCCCATCCTGGAAGAATTTTCTGTTCATTCCTCTGGAAATGGAAGCTATATTAGGTAGCCATGTTTCATTTCTTATAGAGTATTTTACTTTTATTTGTAAAAAGCACAGAGGGACACTGCAGCTAACTTGTCAGGGATGCTGAATATAGGAACAGGGAAACAGTGTAAGTGAAAACAGTGGAAATGGACTGGTGATGGCTATGTGCTTTTTTTGTATCAGATGCACTTGTTTACAGCATGAAAGTTCAATAAAGCATTGAATCCTTCTTAAAACAGGAAAGCTTTTGTTTCTCCTCTGTATCACTACTACTGTATCACTATTACTGTATCACTATTAATACTGGCCCATGTCCAGATGAAACAAGTTGGAGGAAAGATGTTATTCATGATACAGAGAGCAGATGTTGGCTGAAGGTGACAAAGGCTCAGAATTCACTATGTTTTCCAGTGAAATGGTTTCTGTGAGCCAATGTGCTCTCTATGGAAAAACTCACTGGTAAGGGAGCTCTCCTGCACAGCCTTCCCAGCACTCTCTTTTCCAGAGGAGCAAGGAAGTTGTACCCTCACTTTGTGAGTCTGACATGGCACAGGATGTTTGTCCATGACAGGAGTCATAGCATCCAAATGTCACACCAATTCTGTGCTTTTGGCACCCACTTGGATCATCCCAAACACATCAACATGCTAATACAGAGGCCTTATTATATTGATAGATATGGTAGATAGATGATGTCTGGGGATTCACATTCCTGCCTAGATCTGAACATCTTTCCCTGCCCAACCTGTTCCCAGAGATGCAAAAACACCTTCCTGGATCTGTGTATCCCTTCATTGTTTTCCAAACACTTCTCATTTCATTGTCTCTACTGATTTTTTTGAGTTATTTTTTTAATCATACTTTCCAAAAAACCCAGATTGACAGGATGGGCACAGTCACTGCTCCTGTCTGATGTGGCTCCTGGTAAACATGGAGTGTTGCTGTGTTCCAACAGTTTAGAAATATGGTCACAGCTGTTTAGAAACAGTTCAAAGACTTCCTATGAAGTCAATGTCAAGGGGAAAGCTCTAGGATAAGATTATACTTTTGTGTGTTAATTCTAGGTCTCTTTTAAAGACCCTCCCTCTCTTTGTGGTAATTAGAGAACATTAGTACACCAAACTCGTAAAATTTGTAAAGTCAAACAGCATGAACAGTCCATTTTCATGTTCTATATCCTTGTGTCTTTGCACACACAGATTCCCTGCCTGGGACAGTATGTGAGATGTAAAAAAAAGATGATTTCTGTTTTATTTATATCACATTAAATATGTGGGGTATTAGTGCCTGAACAGGTCTCGTAAGTATTGCAATTTTATATAAAGTTAATAATTTAAAAAAACAATTACATGTGAGGGTCCTCAAACCCACACTGTGGAAAGAAAATAGGATGAGGTTTATCTTGAACCATTTCAGTAATTGTTTGACAGTGTCTGCTTAGAGATTTAAAACTGGAATTATGACCTAGGTAAAAGTTAAGCCTGTTAGTGGAATTATTGCTGGATATTCAACTGTAACAAATCATGTCAGCTCTTTATGGTGTGTGGTGAAGCAGCAATGACCCAATGGGAGGTCATAAAACTTGAATTGATTGTGTGTTTAGATAGTTCTTACCAAGGGTTTTGGAGATCATTTTGTTCCTGGAGATTTTCCCCTACTATTGATGTGTATCAGATCTTAATCAATTGATACCAGATGATATTGGAGATAACACTCAAACATGTTCATTAGTTACATAGATAGTGATTGCACCTTCAGCAAGTTTGCAGATGACACCAAGCTGAGTGGTGCAGTTGATACCCTAGTGGGAAGGGATAACATCCAGAAGGACCTGGACAGACTTGAGGAGTGGGCACATATGGGCCAACAAGTTCAAGGATTGCTGGGTCAGGGCAATCCTTGTTGTCAGTACAGACAGGGAGGTGAATGAATGCAGCCCTGCAGAGAGGACTCTCACCAGAGCAAAACAGGAGAATCCTCGCCCTCGATTTGCTGCCCACACTTCTTTTGATACAGCCTAGATATGGTTGACCTTCTGGGCTGTGAGCACACGTTGCCCACTCATGTCCAGCTTGAGCTGCAATCACTACATCACAGAAGAGCACAGGATTGATCAGGCAAGGCTTGCCTTTGATGCAGCCATGCTGGCTGTCTCAAATCCTTCTGCAAATGCTACAGATTTAGTACGTCTTTCACTCATAATGAAAGCATGCCTCTTCATGGGAGCTGGCAGACATAAACAACACCAAGTAAGTGTGCAGGGCAGACCAAAAAGAAAAATGAAATTTAAAAAAGCAGTTCAGAAATGTTGCACCGGTGAAAACTAGAAAAGGCAACTTGCTTAGAAAGCTGCATCTTGGCTTTATCATATACCACTTGAACATGGAGATGCCTTTGAGACCCCACACCAGGCACCCTAATTTATCTGAAACAAAGTACTTAATCTTTGCTTGTTCCCTATTTCCCCAACAAAACATGGGAGATAGCAAAGATTAAGTAAATGTATTGAGTTCAGGTATCATCCACCTCAACAGTCTGCTCTTTATTTCTCTTATCCTTGCAGAAAATGTTCTTAACTTAGGAAAAAAAATATATTGTATTCCTGAAACAATACTTCATTCATTTTTTCTGTTTTCCAGATGTCTTTTCAGGTTTATTGTGTGCAGACTGAGATCTGTGTGTGTCCATGCAAGATGTTATCACAAAGCTTTCTAATTTTTTTTTTTAATTATGTATGCTCTTTGAAAGAAATGAAAATTTGTCCATACAAGCATATTCTTTTTTTTCCCCTGTCCCTCCTACTCATTTGACATTTTGTAAAAATGTTTTTGCAGTTACCCAGGATTGAAGATTTTATACAGCACAGCTGCTAAATATCAAGGGTCACATGAAGCCATGCTGATCAAATGAGGAAGGTGCTGCAGAGGTTACAACAGAATAGCTTGTGAAGTAATGAAACCCCTAATTATCAATCTTTCCCTAAATGCATTGTTAAAGTTTTCTTCCTATATTTTGTATTTGTACCTAATGCACCAAGGAAAATGTTTCTTCCGCTTATCCCTCCTGATGGCTAATTTTGAATTGCGTAACTTAGCAGACTCTTCCTCAAATGACAAACTAAATTAAGAGTCTGACTCAAGAAAACAAATTTGCATGTGTTTAATACCAGAGGAAAAAGGGAACTGCTTATTCTTGTGGGTCCAATTGAGTGGATGGAGTTGAGAGAAGAAATTACTTCTTAGCTGAAGTTCTTTAATTTGCAATAGCTTGAAATTCTTGTTAAGAAGTTCCTGAGGGTGAAAATTTCAGGATATTTTTTTTGTTCAAACTAAAGCAGCCTGCCCAAATGTTAATAGACCAAAAGCAAATTAGATGTGTTTTCCCTTCCCTATCATTTAGCAATTTTTAGAAGAGTTTACATTTACACTGAGTTTTAATAGCATCCTTTGAGTCCCTATTAGTATACATCATGAAGTTTCCAGAATTCCATGATTGACGTTGGTGATGCATTCCAGGCCATCGGAATAACAGATGCTGTAATTGAATAAATGTGTTATAATAAGAGACTGAGGGAGAGAAAAATTAAGATGATCTGGTTATGTGCTTTTTATATCCCTCCTTTTTGTTGAAATATTGTATTTTTTCCTCAATTAATAACTTGAATCAATTTTCTCTCCACTATCATAGGTCTCTTAGGCAATACAGCATTAAGCTGAAGTTTGATGGTGGCTGAACAGAGAAGCTGAAGTGTCATCTTGGTGACAAGAGCAAGAAAAGCAACTTAGGAAAAAATAATCCTATTTCATTGTTTGGCAGTGAAATTTATAATGAAGCCTTTCAAGAAAACCTCTGTTGAGTCAAAGCAGTCAGCAAGGACTATTAGCAAAGCGGGCCAGAGAAGACATGAACTGCAAGAATGATGAAGGAGGGAAAGAAAAGAATGTGGCAATTAAAAATGTGGCATTCCCGTTCATCTGCAGCTAAGCAAACTTACAGTATTTAGAGATTTGACATAAATACATGGAAGACATAAATACCTGTCCCCACCTCACCAACTTTCATGTTGCTGCCCAAATTTGCTTCCCATGTCTTTTCTGCATCAGTTTATAACAGCCCAAGTAAATTCATGAGCATGAACAGGGACAACTGTGACCTGATCACAGATCCTCAGTGGAGAAGGATGAGCCCTGTCTCCAGCCGTTTATGCCTAAAGTTGTCTGGCATAGATTTTCATGCCGAGAACCAGCAGCAGTTACTGCCAGGAATTACCTCCAGCCTTGTCACATCAGCTTGGGCTGTACAAGGGGCCATTTGCCACCCAACTACTTAGTTGAAGAAGTAGAAGATAGAGGAGAGCTGTCTGTCCTCCAACTGCTGAGTCTATGAGACGAAACAACCACATGCAAATATGAAAAAGAAAATTCTAGGCTGATTCTTCTGCTCCAAAAAGAGTTATGTCACCTGAAGCAAAATCTCTTCCAAAAAAAGCAAAAACACTCTCTGCAGAGACAATTTTCCCTGTTTATCTGAAAAATAGATTATCAAGGCAGTAACAGATAGCCGTTGGTAATTATTGATGTGAAGCAATAAGAGGGACAACACACCAGGGTTAGCTTTAAAGAATGCAATTTCTTGGCAACTAAGCATGAAAAGAAGTTACTAGAGCATAATTCCACAACAGCAAAAGTACAAAGGACTGGGAAACAAGGTAGGAGCAATAATGACAAGAAAATTAAGACTTGGTGGGGACACTTGTGAGTAGTGTGAGTAGTAGGACTGGTTCGGAGTTGCTTTTATGTGGTGACTGGTGTGTGCTTTCTCAGCAACATCAATGGTACCACTGCTTTATTATGAGTTGCCAAAAAGACATCAAGTCATAATTCTCACTGCCTATAAGACCCCAAGTCTCGAGCTATGAGCTCACTAGGGGAGTTTTACTCTAAAAATACACAAGGCTCCAAAAATTTTATTGGTAAACTTTATAAAATAAGAGTACTTGGCAAAAGTTTAAAGGGTAAGATACAACCAAAATAAAGCTCCAAGGCTGCCCAGTGAGTCTCTCAGGGGCTGGGATGTGGGACAGGGCTCACCTCCATGCAATTTGACGTGTGCCTTCCCCACACACACACTCTCACATTTCAGTTGCTCCAAGCCAATAGCTAATACAATAATCCAGTGTCTCACACTGCCATCCTGGGGTAGAAATCAGTGAAGTCCTTAAAACAATGCCACCAGGAGTGTAATATTAAAAATAATTTGCTCCCCTTTCATGCTTTTTTAGAGCTTTTTTCATGATAGTGAGAGGGCAAAGGTACCTATTGGTCTTCCTAAGGTTGACTGTAAAGTCTTGACTGCTTTGATACGTAATATCCTCAGTATTAGTTTATCTTATTCTCTTGTGTCTTACACAACTACTGGAAGGATTGGGCTCTCACAAATCAAAACTTTCTTCTTTTACATGAACATCAAACCTACCCAGAACTATACACACACATACTTCTTTTAGATTGCTTCAGTCACTACCAGCACTAATCATAATTTATTTAAAGGTGTTATGTGGCCAAGGGAAACAGGAAGAGTAAACCAGTGAATTATAGTCTGATAACCAGGTCTTTCAGTGTGTTTCTCTGCAAATGGCAAATCCAGTATAGTACATACCTACAAAATTTTATCTAGTTGCCTTGGAGCTTTCCCTGCCAGGAAAGATTTTGGAAGTGTAAATGAGAAGGCCACAGTTTGTGGTTTTGCCCTGTTACTATCTGATGTTAATAACAATGTGGACCTCATAGCTCTAACTTCTCATATTAGGTCCCTTTCCTAGCAGCAGGTGGGAGACAGTTTCTCATGCAGATTGATTGTCCCAGGAGCTCGGTCTGATTTCTAAGTCATTGATATTTTAGCTTTCCCTCAATAGAGGTGGTGATGTGTTCCTAAACTCAACATGTTTACTTATTTTACTGTTCTTAAAGTGCTGGTGGTGTTGTGCCTGCATTGGAGGTGTGCTGCAAATAAGCTTCAGTGTAGGTGGACCAAAGTATGAGCTGCAGTGACACAAAGCCCCTCTGCTTGGGACAAGAAAGTGGTATGGAAAGTCCTAATGTAGGTATCAGCAGGAGTCAGGGACTGTCACACTTCTCTGTGAAAGATGAAGGCAAGGGAGAAGGACCTAGGAACAAGACAACCTGGAAAGAGGAACCGAAAGTACAGAACACCCCAGGTCCTGGAAAAGCCTGACTTCAATGGTCACTTGAAGAGCATTGTTGTATTGTGGGTGCAGTTTTAATGCTAGTACTCAGTACTTTTTCGTCAAGTTGATTTCATCATCTGTTGGACAAAATAATAAGAGGGGAAAATGTAAGTCTGTTTTCACTTATTTTGGTTCCTTTTAAGTTTTAAACCTGCGGTATTTTCCCATTGGTTTTGTTGCACGTGTCTCCAACACAAGACTGTTAGTGTTAGTCTGCTGCTTCAATATATTTTTTTACCCATTATGTCTTTTCACTTATCATTAATCCCTGCTTTACAAAATTTACCACAAGTAATTACCACAAAGAGCCCTTTATCTTTGAAGGCTGTTATTTTAAAGCTTAATTTGATCACCTGGGATCAAGTGGGGTCACCTGAGATCACCTGGACAAATGCTCTTGCCTTTCACTTGGAGAGAATATTACAAAAGCAGCAATTCCATTAAATCAAACAAGTACAATTAATACACTTGACAGGCAGGCTTTTGAAAACTTGACTTTTGCAATTCTAAGACCACATTTTAGCAAGCCAGGACATTTGTAGATATGTGTTTGTCACTTGTACCCATCAGCTAATCAGTTAATTCTTATTCTAGTTTTAACCATACTGTTCTCTAAGTGATGATGACAATGCTTCTCTCTCCCTCTTTCTGTCTTGTAAGCCCTCTTTAATATAGAAAGGCTGCAATAAGGCCTCTGTATAAGTAATGTAATGGTAGCTGTAAAATGTCAGGAGTCTTTGACATACCCTTAAGATCTTTTTTCATCAGAGGTGAGGGATGTTAGCCAAGCACTGATCATGTGTGTGCTTCATGTTCATGTTGGAAACTTCTGTGTGTGCAATCCCTTCTCCTGCAATCCAGATTTATGATTTACCTGTTCATACCTTACAACTGGTAATTCCGGCAAGATTTCTTAATGAAAACAGAAAAAAAAAAGAGTTGCTTGGGGTTTTTTTTGGTTGTTTTTTTTTTTT
>WEIV01007711.1:29295-40387 GCA_013390005.1 Calyptomena viridis | reverse complement strand
CCTACACTTCTCTTGCAGTTGTCTCAGAACAAATACCATATCTGTTGTACTCCTATTGGCTCTAAAACCACATTGGCTTTCAGGTAGAAGCTCTTCTGAGATAGCTTGCCAATTCCTCTTTATTACTACTAATCTGTTTAATATTACACACACTCTACATCTTCATCACAGCTACAGCTAAAGCCTACATCTACTTCTAACTACTAATGTCTACCCTATACTACATCTAACATGTCTGCCTACCTAATAACTAATAATGTCTGCCAACTACAGCAGTAGTTAAATTAAGCAACAGCAATGTTTGAAATATCCATCCAATTATCTAAGGGTTAAAGAGTCCACAAGTAGTCCATGCGTCCTCTTGTCCAATCACTGCTCTGGTCAGGCTGTGTCCATGAGACATGGTCAGCTGCAGACTTCTCTGCTAAACATGTTTTGATTACAGCCTGCTCTGCTGAAGCATCCTGCCAGTTCACTTCACTATCCATGCCAACAAAGGACTTTAAAGTTTATATCCACTTCTTCTCAATTAACTGAATTAATGGATGCTGTAGTAACCAAGCATAAAGGCCATTTAGTTTTAAATAGTTAATATTTTTCAAAGCTTGTCCTCAGTAAAAATATTTTAATGGAAGTAATTTTGATCCTACCTGCCCTCTCCTCCCCCCCAGAAAAAGGGAGAGGAGCATTTGGAAAACTCTGGACAGATCACCCATTTGATGGGGAATAAGATCCCTTCCTGCTGTTGCTCAAAATCTCCACACAACCCTTAAATTGTGGTGGCAGTGCCCCCAGCAGGCTGAGTGATGGCTTGGGGAAAAGGGTAAGGGAAAAAGAAAGGGAAAAGGAAAGAGGAAAGGAAAAGGAAGAGAAAAAAGAAAGAAAGGGGAAGGAGAAAGGGAAAAGGAGAGGGAAAAGGAAAAGAAGAGGGAAAGGAAAAGGGAAAAGGAGAGGGAAAAGGGGAAAAAGGAGGAAAATGAAAGAAACGGGAAACATCTTGACTTGAAAATAACATTTAGGCTCTCTCAGGAAAATAAGAATGATGTATGGTTTTGAAGGCTGCTGAATTTGTCAGTATAGCAGAGTTTTGAATCCCCAGTTTCCTCTGTTGCTGGGAGATCCCATCCATTCCCTGGGTCTCACGTGGGCTCAGCTGTGCAGAGCTCTCTGTGTGTCAGAGGAGGTTCAGGTGTCCTCTACTTGCACACACAAAGTGTGGCTGTGAAACAAGCTCACAAAGAAATACTATTCAGAAACCCTAAAAAAGCATGTATGGGATGACATTTCCATTTAAATAAGCAGAAGGAACAAGGCACAATTAAATATGAAGTCAGAAGCAGTTCCAATGCAGTGAAATATGTTTTTATTGTAATCTCACTACTTTTACCCCAGTAATTACATATTAAAGTGGAGTGGAAATTCTGAATTTAAACCAAGTGTGTTTTGTAAAACTGACTTCATTCAGTTAAGATATGCAGTTCTTATGGAATGATGCTGAAGGTGGAAGATATGCTTGTAATCTGTTAACTTTCAGTGGCTGAAATTCTTTTTAAATAAGATTCTTCTAATGATTGTAAGCTTGTTTGCAATGTCCTATCTCAAACTGTGATTTTATCTGCATTTTGATTAGCTAAGAGGAGAACAGGCAGGTAGTGGGTGAGTCAGGGTCAATCAGAATCCTGAGGATTCAGGATTCAGGAGCTGTGTCTTTCAGTCTGAGTTTTCCCACTGAAACAGCCTTTCCCCCCATAAATGAGAGATGAGAAGACGGGATGCATGCACATCATGAAAAAGTTTGAAGTTCTCCTTTCTCCATTTCATCTTCCTTTTTCCTTATTAAAATGGAAACTAAAAATCAGCTGTTATATTGTTAATCTGAACTTTTTTACAAGTTTTGCTGTTTGAAAGATACTACTGTCTGCTCAGAAGACCTCCTAAGAGCTCCATCCAGTAAGAACTGACTCAGTTGCCTCACTTGACACCACTGGTAAGTGGTGCAGCTCAGCTGGACTTTGCTCATAAAGAATGATGTGCTCAAGGGTTTTCATCTGTGGGATTGCAGTAATTATACAGCCTGGGTCAGCTCACCTTTCCTGCTGTACTTCAGATAACCATATTTACAGAGAAATTCGCAGGAATTTTTTGAACTCTGAGACCCTAGAACAAAACCAATCCTTTTTCTGTAGCTTTAAAACCTGTAATTTTTTTAATTGCCTGATGTCCAGCAGTCTGCTCCGTGCAGACAAGTCTCAGCCATCACTGCAGTGCACTGCAGCTGTGCTCCAAAGACACAACTGGCCCACACCTGGGGGTTCACACAAGTGCGTTAGCACATAGAGACAGTAAAGCTCCAGTGATTGACACCAGTGTGCTGGCCTGGCTCAATTATCCTTCCTATTTGTCAAAAATTCAGTTCAAGAAGTCAGAAGGTCTGAAAGATTAGTGTTGAAGCACAATAGGTCATGGATTTAGAGTTCTGGGCTTGTGTATTTTTTAAGTTTGCAAATCAAAAAGACAAAGGATGAAAGTTTCCTGAGACAAAAGTAGAAGAGTCACAGTTCTGCAGACTTGTTTTGTAGACCACATTCTGTAAGTCAAAACATTTATCTTCTTTTTCTGCTTTAGAAATCTACATAAATGACTGAAATACCAAAAAGAAAATTGATTCTTAAAACAAAGATTCATGGATTCTGGTAAGTTAATTAAAAAATATTTGTCCCTTACAATAATCAGAACATGATACATTTTTCAGCAGCATCCATATTAGCTCTAGAAAATTAGTTAATTAAAATGACAAGGGTGTTTAGTTTACTACAGTGTACTAGATGCAAACCTATGAGTTTAGTCAAAGAGCTTTCTCCATCACAAAAGAAAAAGAGCTTTATTGGATACATGAGGCCATTCTGTCTGGTCCTTTTCTTTTTTTGAAAAAGCCTTATTGTGGAATATAACAGCACATAATAAATGAGACTCTGCACACTAAAGGATCTGAAGAAGTGCCATACATGTTCTTGTCACTAACCCTTACAGTGATTCACATCACTTTGTTTATCCATGCAATGACCTTGGACATGGTCCTGGCCGGTGTAGCCATTTTCCTGTCTCTGCTGCTTTAATCACATGGCTGTGGCACGCTAAGGGCACATAAAAATGTTAGAAAATAAGTAGCCCTAATTATTAGTAGCTAACAGCTGAATTGAGTAAGAAAGAAAAGAGTGACAATGAAACAGAGGTTGAATACATTCCAATGCAACACCATGCAGGATCTGTGTCCTCGTTTAAAAGGGACAGTTGAAGTGAATTCAGATGAATTCAATACAAATTTTCGAGCCTCGTTTAAGTATAAAGATAGAGAAAAACTTTTATTAAAACAGAGAACAAAAATATATGTTAAGAACAACCTTATGTTAAAAGAAAACACCAGCTACTGGTCCCACCCTTTTGTTCAAAGAAAACACCTTTATCAAACAATATAAAAATTTGGGAATTGAACTAATTATCTGAAGGTAAGCAGAAAAGGGAGGGAAGAAACAAAAAAAAACAAATAAAAGATGGGATAATCCTCTTGGTCAAACCAGAAGCATGTGGTGCTTCTGGGGGGAAGGGATCCAAGCTGCAGCAGCCACCCTCTCAGGAACCTTGCACAGCCAAAAGACAGAATGGCATCTGGCTTCGCTGCTTTTATATCTCTTTGTCCTGGCCCAGAAATCCTCGCATCTCACACCTGTGTGATGTACTTTTTCCATGCTCTTCCACCCCAGGAGGGCGTAGTCTTGCGCCCCCATCGGTTCATCTTCGTCTCCCGCCTACTTCCGGTCCTGAACTGCGGGAAAACCTTCCCCACCTTCACCATGCGGCTCAGCCAAACACGGCGCCTGTTGCCCTCCCCAGCCCCCCATTGGGACCCCCTGACTGCACTGGCCATCGGGGGCACTGGGCACAGGCACTCCGCAGGCCCGCGCCACCAGGGGGAGGTACTGGGCCCAGAGCCACGCACTCCGTGCCAGGAGCCCACCACAACTGGGACACCCTGCGGCTGCGGCAGGTGGGGGGAGGGAGGGGAGGCCGCCGAAACCGCGCCCGGTCCAAGGCACCGCGGCAGGCAGGAGGCCCTGGGGCCGCAGGCCTCCCCATGCTGAGGCAGCAGACTGGAGGGGGGAAGGGGAAGAGATGCCGGCCCCGCAACACCCCACTGCGGGACAGGGGCCCTGGTCCTGCCTGGGCAGGCACATCCCCTGCCTGCAAACAAAAGCGGAAAAGTTTTCCTCAAAACAAACCCATAACAATCTCTAAATGCAGTGCATGTCCAGTCTAGTATCTTAGTCCATTAAGAAGGAATTACCTGAGCATGTGTCAGGATTGCTGGAATGCTGAAAATTAAGGTGGCCTGACTGATTGATGCATGGAAAATCCAGTGAGGGTTATTCAGTACAGAGATACCACCTTTGGCTCTCTGTCCTTGAATCAGCCTTTGTAAACTGTGTAGTTATTTAGGGGAGATAGAACCCCACCTTGTGCTTGTACATGTCCCTGGGCATGGACCATTGGCTGGTGTTGGAGACAATAACTGCACTGGGAGCATCTGGAAATCATCTGTAGACTGTGGATCACAGAATCAGGAATAATTCAGGTCAGAAGGGAGATCTGGAAGTTATATGTTTCAGACCTGTCAGGGTCATCTTCCAAGTTAGATTCAACTTTAAAATCACGTCTGGGTGCTTGGGGCTCATTTTTTGAGCCCCTGCAAGGATGGAGATGTCACAGTGTCTCTTGTCCCTGGTCCAGGTGGTTGGACATTCTCATTGTGCAAATCTCTTTTCTTGGTCTCTGGTCAAAGATTCTCCTGCTGTTAGTCATGTCCATTGTCTTCTGTTGTACCACGTTGTGACCACTGTGCATCTCCTTGCCCTCTCCCTGTAGGGACTGATCAAATCTCTGCGTTATTCTTCCCTTCTCTAGGCTGAATAATTGCAATTCTGCCCATTTCCCCATGGACTCCGTGTCCTTCAGCCACCCAACCACTTCATAGCCTCAGCTGGACTTTCTTGTCCAGAGGAGCCCCAAACCAGGCACAGGACATTTAAGACAAACTCAGCAATGCCAAACAGATGGTAAGTGACCCTTTCCTGACAACACTGTTAAAAAAACCCAACTAAACAAACAAAAAACCAAAACCAAACAAAACCCCCAAAACAAAACAACCAAACAAACAAAACAGAAAAAACAACAACAATGAAAAAATGTCGCATTTGAAGTTTTATGCACCTTTGTGGTTTGGGGGTTTTTCTTTTATTTTCATTGGGTTTTCTAGGATTTTAGTTGGTTCATTGGTTGGTTTTGTGTGTGTGTGGTTTTTATTTTTAGGTGGGAAATTTAAAACAAGCAAGTAAGCAAGAGTTAAAAAAGAAACAGAGAACTTAAAATATCCTATATGTAGACATATCTGTTTTGAGTAGACTGCCCTTTTTTAATTTGAACTAGATGCCTAGCCAAAACATTTCTGCAGACACAAACTCATTATATCAAGCTTAGTTCATTAATCCCACTTTATAGGGGATGAAATGGTTATATTCAGTTTCAATACCTTTTTTACAGCCTCTGAAGTGCTCTGTAAAAGAAGCATAAAGCTGAATCTGATCCATTATTTATCTTTTTCTCTATGAATGGATCCTTCCTCTTTTCTGCATACATTTAAACATTTATGCCTTTAGAGTACCTTTGGGTACCACTGGTCATCCTTTACGAATCAGAAGAAGTGGTTACCAAGGTGTCTCTTGTTGAGAAGCACCTGATTCTTGGTCCATTTGGCATGTAATGCTGCTGCTTGCTAAGCAGCAAACCATTTCCAAAGCAGGATGGATTTTTATCTTGGCCCCTGGGACACACACCAGTATGGTCTGACAGGACTGCGAGGGAAATGCTGGTTTTCTGAAGAAGAAAATAAACAGTCCTTGTGGGAAAAGATGTACCCTGGTGTGTCTTTGGCAGGACACTTGGGTGTGCCACATGTCAGGTGGGAGGATGCTCCAGGAGAGGGGGAGCTTGTATTCATCTACCCCTCTTTGTTGTTACTGTTGTTGTTCTGGCTCATAATAAGCAAATGTCACACTGAACACATCTCAAACATTTTCAGTTCATGGGCACTCAGGGGATACCAAGGTCACAGAACAAACCTGTTGTCTCCTCAGTTTTCATGGTTTCTTGGCTGCTTTTTGCATGTACAATTTTTTGGCTGAGTACTACAGAGCAAGAAGAGAGGGGAAATATGAACTAACACAGTAGAAAGTGTGCTACACATAGAAACAGGAGATGANCAACTGGACCTTCATCCTGACTACCAGGTTTTTCCTTTCCTTCTGCTCTGCACTCAGGGGCACCACACAGGGGGGCTGGGTTGTACTTTGTTCTTATGGGTCAAAGCAGTTTTGTTATCTTGTGTCATTGTATGTATTGTGATCTTTTTAGTAAAAATGTAGCTCCACTTATGGGCTCTCCAAATTGGGTTCATTTCTCCCGCCAGTTTACTTTTAAAGTGGCACAGCCATATAAACTTTTTTCCTCACTACCAGCTGTAGGTAGGGGATAAGCATTGGAGTGTCCAGCTGCTGCTGGTTTTGCTTCTGCTATGCCCTGTACGAATTTTACATCAAAAATTAATTTCATAGAATTTTTAACATGAAGGAATATGAAGACAGAAGAAGAGAGTAGAGACCAGGCGTGGTGCTGAATAGCAGACATTCAGTGACAGTGCAAACTCACAAAAGAAGATAAAACTTTCTCCTATCATTCTTCATTTTTTCATCTCTAAAGTAGAGCCTCTAACATGTGCGTTTGAAAAACTGACACATGGCACAAGCCGTATTTCCCGCCAAGGGGAAAAAACAGCCTCACATGATACACATGAGTTACTGCTTTTGATCTGATGCTGCTGGAAAATGTTTTGATGGTACAGAGTCAAATTTATATGGCATAGACTAAGTCTATGAAAAAGGCTGGTGACACACTCAACCAAAGTAGAAAGTATCACAGTGCTATCCACAGGCATATCCACATTTAAAAATATTCCCTTCCGGCTTGAAATACTCCTTTTTTTAAGTCTCCATTCAATTATACCAAACTATCTTGAAAAACATACACAGATGAACAGCTTAAACCATCTAAATTTCATTTTACTGCATTAACTGCCTGTTTTAAATATTTACAGTTGATTAACAGCCAACATAATTTGATTAGGCTGTGATTCAGACCACCTCATTAAAGACATTGGGACAAATGTATTTGAAGAATGAGTTATTTCAGTCAGTGATAGGAAAAAAATTAACAGATGTTAGAATAAATCATTACCTTTGCTTCTTTTTTGTTTTTAATTATTTGAGAAATGGTAGATATGATGCTTTCATGGCATTTTTTACTTCTGCTCAAAGAAGCTGTTGATTTTTTTTTTTTCTGGACCATGGGAGTTTGTTAGCTGCCTTCATTCAACACACCAGAGGGAAAGTTTGTCAGACTTGCAAAATTCTGCTTTTTAATTGCTGTGAAAGATAGTTAGTGTTCTTAGTAAGAAGAAACTTTGTGCCTTTTCCTCATTTGCCTTGATGTTTTAACCAGAAATCACAAACAATTGTTTCCTTTTACACATTTCACTGTTCTTTGTGAATGAAGATTGAATTACTTGGACCAATTCAATGGTAAACATGTTACTTCAAAGTTTTAATTCTGTGTTTTTCTTACTGAAGTTTCTTCAATGATCCAGAATCAGTGTCTCTGTGTCACATTACATAATATCAACAAGCAACTGAAATATTAGTTCAGCTGCTTGTATATCATCAATCCAGAAAACCATCCACAAAGTGTAGCAACAGGCTGTTTTGTCTTTCATCATACTCAGGTGCAAGGATCAGGTCCCTGATTTTTCAGGCCAGTGCAGATCTTAAGGGTTATATGCGACATCTACTAAACCNTCTTCTGAGGCTTTCCACACCCTACTCCCTTCTCGCTTTGTGCTTCCTTGCTTTGCACACGCTTTGGTGTGTTAAACCCAGGTTAGGGTGGCATGCTGAAGTGTGATAAAGCTTAATAAACAGCAAGAAAAACTGAGAAGCTGCGAGTTTCATTCCTTTATCTGGTACCGGACTTTGATAACAAGAAGCAATTACTATGGGCATTTTTACAAGAACACAATACAACACTGTAGTTCCAAAAGGTGAGAATCCCTTTTCTTTGATAGTATGTGACATGGGAACATTCTAAAAGCTTCCTCCGACACTTGCATAGAGCTCTGAGAACACATGCCCACAATTAAAATTTGGTAATATCAACAATGTTTTCACAAGGTGACACAGGTCAGCAAATCTGTACAATCTTATACATTCCTATGTACAATTGTTTGTCTAAGTGTGATAGAAAGGGAAGAAAGCACATTCTTACTGACTAGTAAGGACTCATACACACAGTGTTGGTGGATCTTGACTTCATGCAATAAATTAATGCAATTCATAACAGAAAGCTCAGAGGATGTGTCTCCAGCTTCCATTGGAAACAGAATGTGTTTAAGTATGGGACCAAGTGCTGTTTGACTGGTACCACTGGAAATGATGATGCATCCTTATGAGCTTATGATTCATTAAATGCTTGGACCTGCAAATGTGTGGTGGAAGTCACTGAATGAAGTTTTTTTCAAGGTATTTTTTCTTCCTTGTAAGTGTTATCACATTTTGTCAGTGAACTCTCTGCTCACTGTTTTAGGTACTTTAAGACAAGTCCGTGGATGATAAAATGTCAAAGTCTCATTGGGAGGAAAGAGATGACCTGCCAATACCCACTTGACCTCAGGTCACCTCTGTGGAGGAACCAGCCCAGGAGTTTGCAGGGCAAGTGCAGATCACAGTTCAGACGTGAAAGCCTAATCCAGTGATGGTCCTGCTAGAAATCTCCAAATTCTTTTTACAGATATTCAAAAGCTGCAGTGTTGCCTTCCACTTTGTAGATGTCTTGTTAATCACATTTCTACTGGAGTAAAAGGCCACTTTAAAAGAAATAGAAAGTGCATTGTGGGTTTAGTAACAATAACATGGGTGAACTGCACCAAAAATAGTTGCATAGTCAGGTCCCAATATTTATGGCATTTGTTGGCACACTACAGTAATCTCAGGGGATCTCTTCTCAAGGACTAGAAAATCATTTTTATGAGCATAGCAGTTCTAAACCTCAAAATCAAGAGTAAATGAGACACACCTAATGCTATCAGTTTCCGTTTTCCTATTCTGTTGAGAATTCAAGGCAGACACATTGCCAAATGGCTTATGGTACCCCAGGATCAGTTTTAGTGGGCAAGGGAAAAAAACCTGACATACAGGGAAAGTAGAGAGGGACTTACTTCGTACTCTGCTTTCAGATTACTAAAAATTTTGTTTTAGGAAGTAAAATATATGAATTTGTTGACTGCAAAGATGGAAAAGTGAAAATAGAGGCTGAAGAGAAGGACAGAGTGACCTAAAAACTTTCTCTTGTTTAGAATTTTTACCCTTTAAAAAAATTGGAGGTTTTCTATTAAAAAAAAAAAATCCCTCCCAAAAAAACTAAGATCAAAGACCGTGTAACCTAGCTAAAATTGCTAGAAATTAGCATGGCACTGGGAAGTCATGAAAAACTTTATTTTATAAATTTATTTATGAATTTTATTGCCAGATAAATACCAAGAGACAAGAAATGCAGAAGAATGGAGTTATGTTGGGTTGTCCTTCCCGCCAGGATGAGATCACCTATAATATTTCACTTCTGTGTCACCAAGAATACATGATCCAAAGATGTAAATGAGACCACCATTTTTTCCAATTTGCACTAAAACTACATCATGCAATGAATCTGCTCATTCCCAGACTCCAGAGCCATGGTTTATGGGATGCTGGCCGAGGGCTGGCATTTGCAAAAACAACTCCTTGCCCGGTGTAACTCATGACTCCTGTTCTCTCACTGGCAGCTTAGGGTGTGGTGTTTGCCACTATAAAGTTCTCAGGTGTGTTATAAATTATGCACCTGGCCTCACAAAGTATGTTAAAACCAAAACAATTTGGGTTATTATTGTTTGTTGTATCTTAATAAATATCTTTTGTTTTCCTTTTCAGTACAGGTTAGAAGGATTAGGACTGGAGCATACAATCAGTTCTCAAGTGACTCAATTGCTGCAGAATGCACAGTTTTTAAAGTATGGAAGGCCCTTTTTCTTTCTTACAGTTCAGGAACATTGCACAAGAGGGACTTGCAGATGGATGAAGTAATTTCTATGAGCTGTAAGAACATGACTTCAACAGTAAAACAAGATGTAGGTAAGGAAGGATGCAAGTTTCCACTGCATGATTTTTGGGTTCCCTCCTCTGAGAATGCTCAGGCTTATTTCTCAAGTTCATAAATATGAGTTGAAGGTCAATTAAATGCCTAAAGATTTTTCTGGATTGCAGCATGAAACTAGCAGGCAGCTTGAGGCACATCTTCCTTCAGGCTGCACAGGCAGGTGATTTTTCCTCAGTTAGCCAAGGGCAATGCAGCACTTCTAGCCTTGACTTTTTTTTACCCCTTCCACAGCTGTTCACATTAGTAAACATAGAAATGCAGGAAAAACTACAATAAAGTTTTTAGTTTTTTGCTGGTTTACGCCCTATTTATTAAAACAAACACCATTTCCAAATTAAAAAAATATAGTACCTGGGCTAAGAATGAGAGGTCTTCATGGGGAATGCCTTTGAGAATCCCAAAATCACCAATGTGATATAAAGATTTCATTGTAGCAGTTATTGCTCATTTAAAGTGAACTCATTCAAATATTTATACTGAAACAAAGTCAGAAATCGGATGATAAGAAAGTAGTCTAAAGGAAAGATGTGAAAGCAATACAATGGAAGAAACATAGATAAAATACTTTCAGCAGGAAATGCAACAGTCAGAGTAGCAGTGAAAAGATAAGTGCAATGGAAGACAAACTGGTTTTGTGCAGTTTTTAAAATCTAACAGTTGCACTCTTTTTGCTGTTGGTTTTTTTGTTTGGTTTTTTTTTGTTTTTTTTTTGGTTTTTTTTTGTTTTTTTGTTTTGTTTTTT
>WEIV01007711.1:2024-19388 GCA_013390005.1 Calyptomena viridis | reverse complement strand
CCGGTCCAAGGCACTGCGGCAGGCAGGAGGCTCCGGGGCCGCCGCGGGGCTGGGCAGGCACACCCCCCGCCTGCAAACAAAAGTGGAAAAAAGTTTTCCTCAAAACATACCATAACAGTTGTTCTTTTCTAAGTGCACTAGAAGTCTCTGAGGCTGCTACCTCAGAATTCTGGAATAAACTTGGACTGAGTCACCCAGGGAGGACTTCCTGCCTCCTTTGTTCACCAATAACGTGTGAGTGATCCATTTTCCCGGGACAGATCCTGCCTCGAATCCTCTAATGCCCCCGGCCATTGCCATAGGGAGTTGGCTGGGCTGAGAAGGGACTCCAGCAGTGCCCAGGGAACGTGTTAGCCAGGTAACCATGAAGATGACAAGGATCATTGGTAATAACATACTGTGAGAAAAGTGGCTGGAGAAGAGAGCCATATGGAAGTAAGGCAGCACTTTTCTGGGACAAACATCCTTTTCCTGGCTCTTGGAAATAAAGATAACACAGTACAGGATATATGCAGGAATGAGATTGAGAAGTGGGCATGGTCTGTAATGGGGGATCAAGACTACTCAAGACCCCTGAAGCACTCCAACCAATTTCGAGAAAGAAGAACGGACTGCACATGATAACTAATTTGCACAGAAAGTGAGAAACTTATCTCCAGGGCAGAGAAAACTTACCTGTAAAAATGTATCCTCACAAAACCCAGTGCGCTTGACCCCCAGGACCATGGACACACCATCAGCTGAAACAACACTGGAGCCAGAACTGGTAATTGCGCTTTCTCTCTTCCTTTCTTTCTCTCTCATACTCTTCAATCTATCTCTCTCTCTCTTCTCTTTCACCCTACTCTTTTTCCAAAGCCCACTGCTGTGTGCTTATACTAGGAGATCAAGGACTAACTTATAACAATTTCATACCAAGTGTATAATTTAATAATAAAACTTTGTAAGCTTTTATGGCCCCCTTCAGTCAGAAGTTAGCATTGTGTAAACCATGGATCTAGGCTGAACAATGAAAAAACTAACACTAAGTCTATGAGATTTACTATGAGTCTATGGCACTATTGCAGGAGCTTGGAGAAAAATGGTAATTTTTCGTGATTTATTTATAATAAAAAAAAACCAACGGAGCCTGACCTTGGGGAGCTACCCTACTCAGTGTGCACACATTTGCAACCATGGTGTCCTCCATTCTGAATTCAGGTTTTTACTCACACTGCAATGTAAGCAGCAATGTTGTTATAGGGCCAAAGAATAATGTGTACAGAAATGTTGAGGTTTCACAAAAGAAATTGTTCAAAGGACTTGGAATACAGTGTAATTTCTTCTTTCAAATGACATCATTATTT
Organism: Calyptomena viridis; assembly: GCA_013390005.1. Lineage (NCBI taxonomy): Eukaryota > Metazoa > Chordata > Aves > Passeriformes > Eurylaimidae > Calyptomena > Calyptomena viridis. The sequence goes on along the minus strand of WEIV01007711.1, from coordinate 18,042 downwards.
GCTAAGACCACTGAGGTTGTTCCTTTACTTCTCTATTAACCATGCCTGGGAATTCCCTGGCCACAGAGTCTATCTGTCATTGAAAAGATTGTGTCTATAAACATTCTTAACCTCAAAAAGAGGGTAGCCTGAAACAACCACTTTTGGGTGAGTTTTCTCTTGAGTGAATTTGTGCTCAAGCTCTTTCTAGCAATTATTTTAAGGACTGTTAATTGTCATAGGACAAAATGGTAACAAAGAAAACTTTGTGCATGTACTTACAAGTGTTTCAGCACCTTGGAAGGTTCTCTGAGTTATTCCTTTACTCTGTAGACAACCTTATCATATTATGGCACTGCTATCTGTGATATTTTATGATGGAACAAACCAAGAGAGACTGAGGAACAAAAAAAAAGAATAGAATGAAGGCTGAAGAAGGCAAACAGATTATGGAATAAGTATCACACATTTTTTAAGGGAAGGTGTGTTTTCTTTCTCCCAAATTAAGTCGCACTACCCAGGGGAAGAATCTGAGATGTATCTAAACATTTCAGGTCCAGGTAGATAAAGACTCTTGCATTAGTAGCCGAGTTCCAGACTTGCAGAAATGTTGGATCTCAAATTTTGGGAGCTCAGACTTAAATAATGTATATACACCCCACTGAGTGCCCTGGATGCCTTTTGACAGTCTCTGTCAAAATATATCAAGAAATTGCCTGGAGTTACTGTTACAATCCAATTATTGTTAAGAAACCAAATTAATTTTATAAAACCCACAAGTATATGCTTAGCTATCTCCCAGAAGTAAAATTAAGATACAAATGAGATCAGATGTTGGATTTCAAAAAACAATAAATGAATTGTATTTATCTATAAGACTAAAGCAAAAAAAAAAAAAAAAGGCAACATAAAGAAAAGAAGAAAAAGAAAGATAAAAAAAAGTTGGGGAAAAAAAAGCAAGAGATTACTTACAAAGCGTAAGAAGGAGTTTACCAACCACAATTTGGTTTTAGATGATGGTATGGGATGTGTGTAGGGCGAGAAGTTTTGTTGATATTGTCCTCTGTGGTCTGTCAAGCCCTTTGGAGTGCTTCTGGAATGTGGCAAAGCTGGTTTTATAGGATCAAGTCACTGATTAGCACCATGTTGTCCGTGGTTTTTGGGATACAGGCAGATGGCTGACACCAGGGGTCGGATCACATCTTGGTGGAAAAAAGTTCTTTCACAGCAGGCTTTTTCGGATTTGAATTCCCCACATAGGGACTTCCTTGCCACACATGTGTTCCTTGGCCACCTGGAGAGCAGTGAGTTGTGCAAGTCCAAAAACTCCCCTTTGCAACTCACGTCCTCGGGGCGAGCTTGTGTCCAGTCTCTCAAGGATGTAGGGTTTGGGGTGTTTCGTGACTCATGCATGGGTCTCAGCTGGACTTAGCTCCAGCATGTACGAGGCTAGTTTCCTCTTTCTCAGCAACAGGATCTCAGCTTTTCCAGGCACACTTGTCTCCCCCCAGGCAGGCTTCAGGTGCACGCTGCTTCAGGTGGTTGCGAAATTGTGGTGTAGGAAAGCATGAGGAGAGGGAGAGGGGAAGGGCAAAGATGGCTTCCCAGCAGAGAAAGTTCTTGCTGCGCTTCTTTCCTTTCCTTTCTCTCCTGAAAGCAGGCTTTTTGTAAGTTTCTTTATAGGATCCTTTTGTTAGTAGCACACTAGAAATGACACGTAGCCTTTCAGATAGTTTTAGAGATGAAAGGAGCCATGGTGCAATGGCAAAGCAGATTTTGGGCCCTCTCAGAATTATCAGCTACTCTTCTGATTATTGATTTCTTTTATCTCTTATATATGTAGAACAAGTAGAATATGGATCCCTAGGCCTAGCCCTAAACACCAGCATAACTATAAACATGATTCCATCCCTAATCCTAGCATTAAATTAAAACTGCAACCCTAAACAAAATCCTAAAATCTAGACCTAAATCCCTAAACCTTACCTGCATTTTTACTCTAAAACTTTGTCCTAACCCAGATCCCAGCCCTAAACATAACATTTACCTTCAGTCTAAAACATAGCCATAAACCCTAAGCCTGACCTTAATCCTAGATATAAACACTTAAATACATATTTTTATATTAATAAATTAGAAATATATATTTAAACTCTAAACCTAAATAAAACATACTTAGCCCTAACCCTAAATATGAACACTTGTCCTAAGCATGAAAACTAACCCTTCACCCTAACCTTAAATTCTAGTCCTAACCTTCACCTCTCTGTATAAAACTTGTTTGGTTTACAAAGGAATATCAGTTTCTTTTTTTTTTTCCCCCCGCAAGTTCAGTTAGAGCAGCTCCTTCTGTTTAATGGAAAAATGTACTGCCCTGAACACTACAAACTATGCAGGATATTGCGGCTTATTAGTGATTAGTGCTGACTCCAAAGACTTCTAATATTTTAACTGTTCAGTTTCCTACAAAGAATGTTGCAGGTGCTGAAAATTAAACCAGAGGAAGTGAGTCTACATTGAGTATAATTTGCAAAAGTGTCAGGTATAACATTAGGGTACTAAGCAGATTTCATGATTTTCACACAAGCATGCAAGTAGTTTTACAGCAGAGATAACATTAAATGAAGTTGGTTCATTCACAAAGTTTGAAATTTTTTTTTTTAATTCAGTGCAATATCTTGAGCTGAGAACAATTTTTAGTGTCTCTTATAGAGAAATAAATCTGCCTAGTGGCTACACAATTGTCTAACTTCAGTCATTACAAGACACATCTTGTGCATTCAGGAATTGTGGAAATGTAAAACTCGGTGTCTTCTATGTGCTGGATTCCATTAGGTGTTCTAGATGCTCCCAGAGGATGTCATGGTAAAATGGAATTAGTCCAGGCACATCCAAATACTAAAACCTGCTGCTGACTGAGAGGGGGGGTTTCTTTTAAGGCCTGGCTATACCCCACATGATGAGTTGAATAATCATGGAAGAAATTTGGAAAGCTGTCCTCATGTGCACCAGGCTAAGCACAATCATGTTCAAATAAAAGTAAGGATGTGATGTAGTGGTTGGAGGTCACTGGGCAGGTTCTATGATCATTAGCAAACATCAGCCTAGGTAATCTCATTAGCAAGTTCTTCAGTGTTTCTATGGTGTTCAGTTTACCTATTAAAAGAAATTGTAAGAAAAGAGCAGCACATGCTGTTCAGTATGTATCTGACAGCCTAAAGTGAAGGATAATGCCACTCCAGTCTCTCAGTCACGTAAACTTTCGAAATTGTATTCTTTTTATTAACTATTGGGTGTGAACACAGACTAGGCATAAGCATTATTGTAAATTCCATATTTGTTCAAAAAGCTTAAGAAATAGCCACATATATGGAAAGAAAGAGAAAAGTGCATCTGCGTCTTCTATTCATTAACCAGTGAAAGAGACTGATAAACCTCAAGCCCAGCATTTTCTCTTACCTGTTAAGGATTATTATTCTGTGGACTGAAATTCTTATGGTTTTGCGGATTGAAAAGTAGATGTCTATTTTAGAATGTAGTAGTATACACCACAAAAAAAATTAAAAAAAAAAGCTAGTTCCAATTTTTAATATCTTTTTCAGTTCAAGAAGGCCAAATATTAACTATCCAGATGATTTCTTCTGGTCTGCTGTAGAGCTTGAGGTACCACAATCATCTGGATCTAGGTTTAAAGAGTTAGTTCAGTATCTTTTAAATTATCTGTATATATAGATTAGTGTTCAGCTGTGGTCTTGACAAAGAAAATACTAGCATTTCCACTTTACTGACACACAGCAATCACTATGAAGAACTTCGGCAAAACCAGTGACTCCTGATAGCCTAGAGTAGTTGAGGTTGGAAGGAGACCTCCAATTGATGAATAAAATTGATACATCCCCCACTGCTCAATCAGGGACACCTTGACCCAAGATCTTGTTTTTTAAACATCTCTAAGGATGGAGTCTCCACAACTGGGCAGCCTGTATCAGTGCTTGGTCACTCACACAGTGAAAAAGTATTTCCTGATGTTAAGGGAACTTCCTGAGTGTCAGTTTGTGCCTATTGCATCTTGTCCTGCCACTGGGCACCACTGGAAAGAGTCTGGTTCCATCTGCTTTGCTCCCCCCTTCAGCAGCTCAGTAAAGTGTGTCACATGTCTGCTCAGAGAACATGCATTGTCAGAGAGAAATTATGATTTCTAGTAAAATAATTAGAGGAAATAAGCACCACCTGCCCGAACACTCAATTAGAATAGAAATACAAATACTATAGCTAATTGACAGAAGTACCCCAAACCCCTGATGGAGAAAACATTATTGCAGGTTTCCTGTAGACAGGTAAAAGGAGAAGATCTTAACATATAAATGCTGTCTACCCTTTGTTTGAGTATGTAATTTCCTGACCTGTAATGATTGTCGATGGTGTTTGCTCAGCTCTTGATAGGACACGGCAAAGGCAATTTGGTTGGATTTTTTATTCTGTCCCTGTCTGTTCTCGTGTTCCTGTGCAATAAAGCATGAAATTTGTTCCACCTTTGAGTCTCTTGATTGGAAGGAGCAATAGCACAATAATCTGGCAATACTTATATCTTACAACATGTACAGCTTCCCAGCTGTGTGCAAAATTCCTGGTGAAGAAGTCTTGAGATGGTGTAAGCCAACCACAGGGAACAAGGAACTATGGAATTTGCTTTCATATTAAAACATTTTATATAATGTAATTAAAATAGTTTTTATCACAGCATAAAGTATGAAAGCAACATGAATTATATTCCTATGACTGTGACCATTGACAGCTTCCTCTCTCACCTGGTTATTCATATGGTGGCAGTGCCAAACCAGCACAAATTAAATGTGTATCGGAACACTCCTATATCCTCAAAACTTGTAAACCATATAGAACGACTGAAAAAAAAAAAAAGGTGCGACAAGGAGAGAGAGTCGACTTATCACACCTTTTTCTTTCTGACAGAAAACCTATTTCCTTTGTTCACCCTTGGGTTTCGGCCCTCAATTCTTTTAGGGGCATTCCAGAATCATGCACTGATGTGTATGCATACATCCTCACAAAACTAGACTAATAAACAAAAGAAAGGGACATATGGCCCAAAATGAAGGTTCTGGGAAATAATTCTAAAGATCAAGAAGAAATATTTCCTATCTTTAATAATGTGGAGGATGCAACTGGAAAAAACCCCAATAGATGTCTTGGCTGAAAAATCATATACCTTCCATTCACCTTGCATACTTTTAATGATTTTTTAAAGCAAAAAGATGATGGCACACCCCTTGGCTTTCTAAAGAAATCTAGCATTCAGCGATATTTGCCTAAGAAGTATAATTAAAAATATTAATTAGTAAGTTTTATATTTTCCATGTCATTCTTTTGGGGGCTCTTATAATATTGAGAATTATGTATGAGTTCAGACATCTCTTGACACTAGGATCACTGTCACCACCCTGGCTAGCCTCAGTGACAGCAGTCACTGGTCAGGTAGGGAACAGCCCCAGAGCAGGAAGTCGGGGCTACACATTAGAGCTTTTGCTCTACGCCAGGCTGGTCCGTTGTCACAGTTGGGAAGCAAGGATGAGGAGAGTCCCAATTGGGGTGCCACAGTCCAAAGCTTTATTGAGCCTTAGAGGAAGCAGACCCAAAAGAGCACCTCTGGGCGCTGTGCAGTAACTTTCAAGCAGGGGTGGAAACATAGGAGGAGCAAGGGGTTAGCCAATGGGCAATTGGGACAGGAGGAGTCAGGGAGGGAGTGACACACTAGGAGAACCAATGGTAACAAGGGGTGGAGTTGGAAAGGTCGCATGTATGAATGGGGCATCGAGGAAAAGGGGAAAACCCAGGAGGGGCTTGGTGATTGACATAGAAAGAACTGGAACAAAGGGAGGGGGTTGAGGGATTGACAAGACCGGGGGTGTAAACCTTTTACAGAACGTACCATTTTAACTATAGGGGTGAACAGAACATTCCCAACCCAGAAGATACACCACCACAATCTCTCACAGAAAACTAATGTCTTGGAGCTGCAAATTCTTCAGAAGTTGCTGTTTTGCTTATTCTTTTCTTCTCTTGAAAAAACTATGCATCACTAAACTAATCTGGTTTGAGTCAAAATTAGGCAATATGGTCTAAAATTGTATAATTAGTCCATTAACATAATAAATGTGCACAGGATTTTATGGTGTTTGAGTATAGGACTCTGCATTTTTCTGAATTAATACTGAGAATATCTTGCTTTATATTGTTGCCTGATGCTGGCTTGTGCCAAGGAGAGCTCAGAGGATGGTTGGAGGTAGCATGGCCAGTTGGGCTGAACTCTAATTGACAGAGAGATCCTCTCTCTGTCAGCGCTGCTTCATCCTTTTCAGTGAGCCTGACAGGTAATCTGAAGCTGTCTCCTCAAAGTGGCTTAACCAGGGATGAATAGATACCACCCATACCTAATGGACTTTTGCCCCAGTATTATGTTAATTGAAAGCCTCTTTTTTTGTGAAGTGCTCTCTTTATAACAGGAGTGTTAATTTGAAGAAAGTAAATTTCACAGAAAATGCATCCGGAATTAGCATTCTACCTAAAACAGCAAAAAAAAATACATTCAGCAATCTTTAGACACTCCTTCAATTTCTCCAGCTCTTTTTTCAGTCCTAATGAAGAATGACATTTAACAAGTGCATATCAGTTTGAGTCAACTCTCTGTCAATGCTGAGATAACAGGTCAGTTCTGGACAGGATTATGCTTCCTATTAAGTTATCTCGCCTCACATAAAATCTTCCTCCATCCAAGCACTTTAGTATATATCCAAGAGTATTTTGTGTACTGCAAGGTTCTTGAGGTAATGACAGTCTCACTTAACTTTGAACTTGTGCATTATATCATTATATCATTATAGCATTAGCAAAATAATAGAAAATCTTTGCTTTGGGATAGTAGTTAGCTTTAACGGACCCAGTACCCGTTAAGAGTGCAAACTAACAACAAAAATGAAGTTTTCATCTGTAGAAAACAGTTCCCTACATGCTTCTATCCTTTTTCTTTTTTGATTCTCAATATTTTCTTTCTTATTCCTTGCTTGGCTTACCTGTGTTAACCTGTCCTTATACACAGACTCTCAGTTCAAGCGCAATGGAAAATTTTAGGAAATAATTAGGGAAACTGACCTGCTGTTGTCAAATCTCTTAACAATTTAACTGGAGGACTCACTCAGAGTAGCAGCATAAAAGGAGTTCAACTAACATTTATTTATATCCTCAATGTATCCACCAGTGTTGCTTCAGTTCACTGTTTTATTGGTGGCTTTGAAACAGAGTCGGATCAGTGATCTATGAGTGTGATAGATCAAATCAGGGGAAACCAAATCAATAAATCTTCTCTTTTCCCACAAGCTCCACAGGATTAGTGCTGGCCAGCTTTAGCAGAATTAGGCCTTCAGGTGTCTGCTATTTTCTCTCTTATACTGACTTTAGTATTGATCCTTTACAGAAACAGAGCTATGTCTTGTCCAGACTGTTCTGCAACTCAAAAGGAAGAAAAAAAATCAATTCTTATATATTTCTCCCCAAACTGTGCTTGTTTACCCTTAGAACCAAGAAGAAACAGGAAGGCTTAGTAGTCAGTGACATTGGTGACAACAGCTGCACCTGGAATGGCTGTGCCATGTAAAAGCCCCAAGGATTTTGCAGACATTGTAAAGAAAATCAAAGAATAAGACAAAAAAAAAAATTGTTGTTAGGAAAGGAATAAAATATTGAAGATCAGGGATTAATCCTTTATGATCTGGGGTTTGTTTCTTCTGGTGGCAGTATATTTACACTATTTAAACTGTGTTTTTGTGTTCCTTTAGATGTTGATATATAGAGAGTTGTTCATGGAAAAGCATCAGTAAAAGAAATTGTTGTGCAAGAGTAATAATTTACCTGTGGATTGGAGTGCTTTCAGACAGTGATTTATTGGTCTTATTTTAATACCAGGGTGTGATAAATTCCCTTGAAGTGGTGTTGTATATGATCAGGTGTCTCTACAAAGGCAGATTCTGTATTTATTCCTAGGAGATCTTTTTATGCATCATGTTTAAAAATTGTTTTGACAAATATTTCACAAAGCTGTCATGCAAAATCTACTGGAAGTTACAATATGAATCAGGTGTATAATAATACATTAAGGTGTGCATGAGATTGCAAAGCAAAACTTTCCACCTTTAAGACAAACTTCAACAAATGGCAGTGATGCAAAATGGTGGCAGCAGGTGTCAAATTACTAAGCATGAATATGCCGGGGTGCAGTGGAGATGAATGGAGCCCTCTGTGCTTTTTTGAGAGCTCATAATTTTGGAATCACCAAGTTAGACTTGGGTGTATCAAAAATCAAGGCTGTTAAAAGTGTCTTTAAAACTCTTTATGTGAGTTGCCTAAGACCTGATCAGTCCATTAGAAACCCACTGTTATGGATTCTTCCCCAAAGGGGAGAAAAGCCCCTCCATTTCCCCCAAACTGGCTTTCTGCATTACAGAAGTCATAGGGGTTTATGAAGTAGTTCCTATGTCCCAACACAGAATTAGGCTGCAAAAGCCCAGGTAGTCAAACTAGGTTTAATTTAGAAAAAATATTCAGCTCTGTGGCATAAAGCTGCTGCTCTGAGAGGACTTACCTAAATCATTGTTACCTTGATACTGACTTATCTCTAATGCTTACATTACATACTTCACATTTACTCCAAGGATGTCAAGATTCATTTTCCAGCTCTCTCTGTTAGGAGGAGGCTTTGGCCTCCTCTGATAACTTTCCAGTTCCTTATTTGATTGTGGCTTCTGATCAGCTTCCCAAGTATTTCAGTTTCAATACAAAATAAAAACCTTGCAGACTTTTACTAACTTTTCAGCTACTTTTGTAGCTTTTAACTACTCATGCTTTTTAGGCATCTCTTCTTTCCATTTTCAGCCTGGAAATAGACACCTTCTAGAAACGGCCACAGAGCATTCAGGATACAGACGGAATTGTTTAGCTACTCGTACTTATAACTTCTTGTGCTTGTGCTGCACACTCATGTTTTCCTTCTTGCCACAAAGTCATCTTTGCACATTATGTCCAAGCTCCCTGAGCACCAGGGATTCTCATCTCTCGTCAGAGCTATGGACCCTCCAGAGAAACTTCCCCCTGCTCAAGACGTGATCAAAATACCTGTGTCTTGCAGAGGATTTGTTTGTTGTTCTCTTGCTGTCCTTCCAAAGAGATGTGGATGACTCCTTGCTCCCACATGGTTCAACAGCTCTCTGAGTCTTGATATCACCCCTGCCTGTGACTTCACATTTACCTCCTGTGAGGGATGACATGTGACCAAGTGCCACGGGACCCTGCTGGGTATTTACGAGCTCATCACACAGGTGCCTTGTGTCAAGTGTAACAAGATCTCAGAAAGAAAAGATTATGGATGACCAGCCACATCCACTGATAAATGCCTGACGACTTCTGTAGACTGCCTGACTGGTAGTGAAGGCTGCTTGGCTATTAGTCAAGAATCAAACAAGATTATACGTTAAGTGAATGTTGTGGTTTTAAGTAGCCAGAGTTTTTTATTAGCTGGGAGGGGCTAGGAGAGAGGCTTCTTTAAGAAGCTGCTGGAGTTTTTCTCTGCTCTAAGCTAGCTCAAGGTCGACTGCTAACGCCTCTGTGATAACATATTTAAGAAGGAGAAGAAAAAAAAGCTAGGCAGAACCTCATGGTGGCTTAAGAGAAACAAGGGTGGGAAGTTTAATTAACACCAAGGTCAGAGAGAGGAGAAGGAGAAGATGCCTTAAACACTGAAACAGGGCTCCAGCAATCTGTGAGGAATCATAGGAGCGAAGACTTGTCTGTGAGCCCGTGGAAAGACTGGAAGATTTTTCCATGCTGGAACAGAGAAATGCTGGAAAAGAGAGGCTGTGATTCTATGTTTGGAGCAGGGGGGCCTGATGGAGTCCTGTGGGCTGTGAGAAGAAGAGACGCTGGAGCAGTAGAGCAGCATTTCTTGGGAGGACTGGTGGCCCATGAGAACCTACACTGAAGCGGCCAAGCAGCACCTGAATGACTGCACCTATGGTAAAGTGACTTACGTGACAACAATACCTAGAAACAATACTTTTAGCCAGAGTCAAACCATAACAGTGGATAAATTAATTATTTTTTACAGTCTAAAGTCCCTTCCCCCTATGTTCTCCCTATCCCTCTTTACAACTTGGTGCGGGACCAAAACCTCATTTAATTCCATAGATTTGGTTAGATCAGAGGACAAACACACTTGCTGACGAAGCTCACCCATTTTGACACTGAGCAGACTTGAATTTAGTCCTCTGACTTAAAGCTCTTTTTTTCCTCCTGTTTTTTTTCCAGTTACTTTTAGTTGCATTAGATCTGTCAAAGGATACCTTTTCCTATAACACAAGGAGACACGGGGAAGTGGACAGAAAGAAGAGTTTCACTAATATGACATCATACTCTTGATATACTGTGTAGGTGAGACAAAGTGTGGAAGGGACAGTATGTTAATGTGTCAACCTTGGTAGAACTGTCAGAAGGGTTTTTTGAAATGACAAGGTCAAAATCATAGCATTCATTTCTATTTGTAAGCATTGAGTAAATGTACTCATAGTACTTTATAATTTATCCTAAATTTAAAATTAAAATTTTTATTATTATGTGCGGTCTGATTTTAACTGCTATTTCTGCCTGATAAAAGAATAGAAAGAAAAGACCCTTTTGAAAGAGTAAGAAGCTGATATCCAATTATTTTTCAATAAATGTAACAAACTAAAACACTTATGTCAGCTCAGGGGATGCCTATCCAAAGTTTGGGTTCTTCACAGTGGATCTGAGTCGCATATAATCAAAACTCAGGCAATTCATCCACCTGCAGATCTCCAGAGATTGCTGCAGCTTGTCTTACCTTTGTGAGATAAGAACAGTTGCCACAGTAGGAAAGGCTTTAGGAGTCTGTTAGTAGTTCATGATGATGATAAAAAAGAGGAATTTTTTTTTATAGCCCAAAATCCACTGGTTCAAACACTCTTGGGAAGATCTAAGCTGAAAAGGGATGTTTCCTTCTGTGTGTTTTCCCACTGCAAAAGGTAGGCAGAGTAAGAAGTCACAGCGAGGATGACAGCAGACACACAGATGACACAGCCCCAACTCCTGGGCACAGAGGCCCCTTTCCCTGATTCAGAGCACCCAGAGCTCCGATTTGATGCTGGAGCAGCAGGCAGAGCCAGCACTTCAGAAAACAAGTGTGAGAGTAACGGAAAGCAGAAGTAAGATGTTTCTTTGGGATTGCTTAGTCAGAGAGAAACCTGAGAAACTCCAGTGAGCAATTCCTCCCCACCACAGCTGAGAACTGCAGTGTGTTTTGGGAAGATAATCCCTTATGACAGTGTTAGCTACAGCTGGAACCATCAGCTTCATTTATATCTCCCTGAACACAGTGCATTTCACAGATAAGGCTTTGGTGAGACGGTGTTGCTACACTCAAGGACTTCATTCCTTAGCTATTTGAAAAGACTTTACCCTACTGATATATCTTATGAAGTTTTTTTTTTCCCTCCCATTTTTTTAGTTTTAGAAAACTAAGTTCATGCTGCAGACTGTCATCCTGTCTGGAATGCATTAACTATCATCAGAATTAAATCTCTGTCACTTGAGCTGAAGGGCAAAGCACTTTTACATGGCAGTAGCATTAATCTCAGACTCTAAAATGGAATACATCTTGCACAGGGCAGATCTTTTCCACTTATTGCTAGCTAAATACTGTTTGTATGAGTATGTCAAGAGCAAAATTTCATTCACAAACACATGGCATCACTGTCAGCTCAAGCTTTGCCATTGAACCTGAGGTTAGAAGTGAACCTTTCAAAAAGGTTGCCTAAGGAACATTAAAATAATTGAATGCTTTTGCTTTCCATAAGAAAGCAGAAATTTTTTGATTAGCTGTTATCAGCAGGAAAAATCAAGAGGTTGTGTTCTTGGACCTTTTAAGCTGGCAGTAAGCACATTGACCTCTGTGACACTGCACTCTGTGAAAAAGCAGGATGCATTTTTCAATCTGATTTTAACTCACATTAGAGTAACACAGCAGAAACACCCCTGCAGTTTGTGCTAATGTCCTTGTCCTACCTCCAAGGTAATTAGCAATTCACCTCTATAGTTTGCATGCACTTTGAGACAAAAACAAAAGTGTTTGCTTAATGATGTATACAAGCACACACACAAAAATATAGCCAAAAAATTAATGAGCTGATTAAGACTTAAAGCCTTGGAAAGAGTCCTAACATAATGATGAGTATTGGAGGCTACAACTGTGATCCCAGCAGGGCACCAACAGTGTGCAGAGTACACACAGAGTACACACAATGCATCATTAGCAGTAAGAGTCAGGGAATGCAAGACAACTTTCCCATTTGCACTCATGAGGCTGTAGGAGCTGATTAAATTGTATTGACAGAGCTCATTAAGGTATTGTTTTTTCTTTATTTTTATTTCATAGCAGCAAGTTCATGGCTGTTTTGAGGAAGTTTCAGCCAGATGTGTGATCACTATAGTGCTGCACTCAACTCTTCCGGGCGTGGTCTGTCAGCTGTGTGTTGGACTGAAACGTGTTCCCTTCTCATGGCATTGGATCTTGACAGTGTTCAAGCTGAGGAACAAGAGAAACAGCTCACTGAAAGTCAGTATTAGTACTTCTTTCTGCTGATTCCTGTGATAAAATAATATGTCCTTGTGCCTGATCCCAGAGAACAGTAGCCTGAGTAATTAACCAAGTAACAAAAAGATCATGTCCAGGTGGCACTGCAGCTTTAGGAGTCAGTGACTTCTAAGGTCCAGGAGGAGGACTGTGAATTTCTTGCACAAAGTTAAGCACGGACTAGTTTTTCCAACTACTGTAGCTACAGATCATGCAAATTCGAATGGATCTCTTTGAGCATTACTGTTAATTAAAAGCTAGGTATAAGAATGAGGAGGTCTGTCTTGCCTCCTTTTAAATTACTTTAGAGAAACTGATTTATCCATTTTCCTCTTCTATTCCCGATTTGGTTTGATCACTCACTGTAAGTATCACAACAAGTAGCAAGAATCGTTTTAATGGTATAAATGTGTTTAATTATATCTATAATTCTATGCACACGTAGATGGTCTCCTTCCATCCATTCCAAGCTGAATTAATGTAGGATTCTATATTAAACTATCATTTTCCTTTTTCCTCATTATGTTACATGTTTATAACTTGGAAAAGACTGTAGGTCAGCATGACTGCTTGCTCCAGAAATAAAACAAAGTATACAGTCTTTCAACTTTATGTTTGCCCAAGCTGTTGCTTAGCTTGTGTTTAAAACCCACTGTGATTAACAATGTGAAGCATGCACCAAAAGAGTCATGGACATTACAGAGCATTGTTTAGAGGGGAGTGATATGTCTGGAACATTATAAAATTGAATATTTAATCCCTGTATGACAGACTACATCTCAGTGCTCTCATGGTGCTTTCTGAATATATTTGCATGCCATATTTAATGTTCTATGATAATTCTTGTTTGTTATTCATTGTCTTTTGATGCTGAAGTTCTAAGTGAAAGGTACTCTGTGGATAAGTTTGACTGTAGTTCTAGTCTCATATAAACTTTTTGTCTTCATTTCTGGCTTGTAAAAGAATTCCAGAGTGGTTAAGGTTGGGAGGGACCTTAAAGATCATCTCATTCCAACCCCTTTGCTATGGGCAGGGACACCTTCCTCTAGACCAAGTTGTCCCAAGCCCCATCCATGCTGATCTTGGACACTTCCAAGATCCACAGCTTCTCTGGACAACCTGTGCCAGTATCTCAGCACACTCACAGGGAAGAATTTCTTCCTATATCTATTAGAAACTTACTCTGTTTCAGCTTGAAATTCTTCCCCCCTTTCCTGTCACTACATTCTATCGTAGTAGTCTTTCTCCAGCTTTCTTGTAGAATCCCTTCAGTTACTGGATGGTATTTTACAGGATAATCCTGCCAAGTATTCAGCAGTGTTCTTCAGTGAAATATCAGATATGCATTGCCCATGTGGAAAGAAATGCCTCTGGACATAAATGTATCTCAAGATGCTTCTCTCATGTATTTCCACAGGAGCACTGCCTGACTCCATGCCAGTGGCATGTCCAAGAGTGCAGCTCCATGACAGCTGGCTGGGGTATTGTTGCTCTCACAAGTGACAGCAGTGTCCCATATGGGATTTCCTATCCCAGTTCTCGAGATACTCTTTGGTTGTTTGTTAGAGTACCTCTTCTATTATCTAAGTCCGGTACCAGATAAAGGAATAAAACTCGCAGCTTCTCAGTTTTTCTTGCTGTTTATTGAGCTTTATCACACTTCAGCATGCCACCCAAACCAGGGTTTAACATATCAGAACGTGTGTTGCTAAAAGCATTTGCTGCAAAGCGAGGAAGCACAAAACGAGAAGGGAGTAGGGTGTGGAATGCCTCAAATGGCAGCTGTATCTAGGTTTTTAAGGACACTAATAACCAATTAACAGATAGCACATACTCTGTTTACAATTTGGTACCAATAATCCTAGCTTACTACTAACACGTCTTCTCTACCTCAAATCTATTCTACCAATCATCAAGTGCCAGCTCTGCTGCAGTGCAAGAAGCAAGAAGAAGATGAAGAACTCAGGGCAACACCCAAAATCCTCCATGTTGTCTTCTTTTATATCTATACTACAAAACCTAAAACTATAAGCTTTACCTCTATAACAAACCAAACCATAAGCCAAATTATTTTTCTGCTGCTCTTGCTTCCATCAGTTTTGGAAGTCCTTCCCAGGGACACAGATCAAAAACTGCATCCTCCTGGGGTCTCTGCAAGGGTCCCAGACCCTCCAGGGCAATCTGAGGTGTAGACTCCTCATCCTGGACTCCAACACCCAGTGAATCCCAGCAGTGTTGAACCAACCAGTGTGACACAGTTAAACATGTGTACACACACACATAAGCAAAAGCCCCTTCTTCCATGACTGATTTCCAAAGACAGTGTAATTCATAAAAAAGCCCACCAGAATCTTTAAAGGTACCTTTACATGTGGGGAGAAGAGAAGGATTGGTTTGAACCCAAGTTTTATTGGTGTGTTTGTGTATGTGTGCTGTGGGAATGGTCATTGTGTGGGAATCAGACCAAGAAGGTGCCCTGTGGGCTGAATGAGCAACCTATAGCATCTGTGTATGTGCATGTGATTGCAATGTTATGAAGGCACTTTGCCGGGTGAAATCACACTTCTGACTGGCCTTTGTCATGCTGTACCATGCTGAGATCCACTTCTATCCACATATTTTCATTCATGAAATTTGGAGCAAGTCCTGTTGCAAAAAGAGAATTGTTCCCTTTTGTTATTTCAATAATATCTGAGGTAGGTATGTACCGTTCTATAGAGCTTTTTTCTGCCTTCCTGGTGTTGCTACTTATTTTACAGATACAGCCTGTACTTCTTTCCCAATTTCTCAATCAAATTTCATTATTTCTTTCTTTTCATAAAGGTGAAAATTTTAAGAGCCCATTTTTGAAACACTTCTAATCTCTTTGTTCATGTGAGGAATAAACCATCTATGTTTTACAAAAAAACATATCTCAGATAGCTTTTTTTTTTGATAGATCAGATTTTATCCTAGTGCTCTGGAGTGTTGAGAAGTTTCCATAATATTTGTGCCAGGTTACTATTAAGTGTTGTAGTCCAGATACTCAAGTGGAACATCACTTCAAAGACACAGAATAGAACCATAGAGAATACAGGTGGGTGATGTATTAATCAGGTGTATCTGTTCTTAAAAGTCCTCTGCTGTGTTGGCACAAATCATCCATGCATTCTTTTTCCAGGTGGTTTGTAACTGTGGAAACAGCTTTAAGTACCTGTATGGATAATTACAGGGTTTGAGTCCTTACCCACATGTGCTTCTAAGCTAATGAGAGCAAAATTATCTAGCTGTGATCTGTTTGGCTTCATCTTATTGTGTTGATGTTAATATTCATAAAATATTCAGTGT
>WEIV01007707.1:2569-15648 GCA_013390005.1 Calyptomena viridis | reverse complement strand
GCAAGAAAACTATACAACAACTAGAGGCGTCATGTGTAGGTTAATTTCTTCAACATAATAATTCTTTTAATGGGTGTGTGCAAGTACCATAATTCTCTTAGAATTCCAGAAGAAGACTAAATGCTTGGCTAGTTCAGGCCAATGATTTCTATGACATCTGTTCTTTTTCTGCGCCTTTAATGTAACGGCTTTGTTTTATAAACAAAAGATCAAGGTCAGAGTGCTCTGATAGGGTCTGAGCATCAAGAAAAGTTAAAGTCACTTTTGATTAAAGTTTGCAATATATGAAGTATTGTATATAATGCTGATAGCACTGTTCATAGTGTGATTGAATAACAGCATAACTTTATACAAACAACATCCCCAAAAGATACATAAGTGTATAAAAAATCATAAGGGGCTAGTTTGACTGGGTGATTATGCAGGTTGTACTATCCACTGTGGTTCATTTTTGTTGTACCTTTCTGGTCACTGTGCATCTGTCTAGCTTTGATTCAGAAAGCAAAATGAGCATTTGAAATGGCAAATGGAAAAGAAAAATATTATCAATGGCAGTTGGAAAGCTTTCCTCTCCTCTGGTCCCCAAGACTAGATCTGAGATGGATATTCGCCTTTATTTGAAAGGAGGAACAGAAAGTTGTGCCTTAGAGCAATACAAGGCTATATCAGACATTCTTTGTTCCTAAAATATGTGTAAGTTATAATAGCTGAGGTGGTTACCCTGTTTATCACTATGAACATGGACAGAACGCTGACCAGATGAACCAGCCAGCATTCTCATTTTATATCTGAAAGTGTGTTGCTAGCTGAGGTGGACTTTTTCGTAATACCTTACAGGATGTTTCCCTGGAAGAGAAGAATGTGGAATCCGATTCTTCTATTTTTTTGCCACCTGACACATAACAGCAGATTGCGAATAGGTTTTTTGTTGCTTGGTACAGATCTTCATTAACCAGGCAAATCTGCTAGTCAGTTCCCTGGGTAGGAAAAGGTCAAGAATACTTCATACTCATCAAGTTATCTAATGTCTGTCTACACACTGCCTATTTCAGGATTATTATTTTTTTATTCACATCATTTTTGCCTGACAGTTGCAGTGATCCTAGTGCTGAGAAACACATAGATCTCCCTTCTTCTCAGCTTATTTTCTGTACTATTTGCATTTAAGACCCAGTGCTGCTCAGAGAACTGAGTTGGAGTTGATCATAACTAAGATCACTATCTACTGATCTCTACAAAAATGTTTTGAGAATTTTACACTTCACCAAAGCCTCTTTAAAAGGCTATTTGTGCTTAAAGTCAGATTACTGTGTGAAGCAATTCTTGTCTTAGGATGGACAGTGGAAATCTGTCAAAATCCTTCACTTTCCTCAAAAGCTTCTGTTGGATATCCTCTATCTTACATTCAGTGCACTCAGCACCAAATCATCTTGTTGCTGTGATCATTCTCCAGATGAAACAGAACTAGTAACTCACCAAGCTGAGCAAGCAAGCTCAGAAAGACTATAGGAGACCTTGGACCAGGATATGTACTACAGAAAATACATATTCTATAATGTGCATGGCCTGCACTTAAATGAGATGGTAATATCTATCTCGGATAAGTGCAGTTTGTTTGTGAGTACAGAGATAAGCCCCCTCTGGAATAAAGCAGTGCAAGGTGAGGTAACTGCTGAAAGACTGCTGATAGCAGACATCAGGAATGTATCTTCATACAAGCAATATCCCTCCAAGCAAAAGTAGTGCCGTGACCTGAAAGGCCAAGAAGTCATGCTGAAAAAAGATGAACCTGTAAATCATCAATTTGAACCAGTCTACACTTCGAGGCAAGAAGGGCAACAGGCCTGGGAAATGTGAGCATTGTGTGCTTTGCACTCTTGTGCTGTAAGACCTTCAAGGGAAGCTATAACTTTCTGTGATGGTGGGAGATTACTCAGTAATAATCACACAGGAAGCTTAGCAGTCAGCTTGAACACTCACAAATTGTTGTCCAACCACACTCCAGTCAGTGCTAGTGTCATAGCAGGTAGGAACAATACACTAGGATTTTGGGTAGGTCCATGATTAAATGTCTGTTATACTAGAAGAGAAGCAGAGCAAAAACTGTAACGCTTATCTTCACTATCACCTCCAACTGCACCGGAGAGAGCACCTGAAGAAGGAAGTTTGCTCATCCCATTACGTCTTTTGACAGACTTGGCAGCTTTAAGTTTGCGGTTGAAATCTATCTCAAATGCCTTTTCCAACCTAAATTATTCTATAAGATTATCTGGATGCTTCCTATAATGATATTGTTCTTAGCTAGCTACACAAATTGGCTACAATCACAGCAAGACTGCGCTAGCAGGAGTCTGGAAGATCAGGAAGTGGCAGCATGGTTACCAGACAAGGCTCAGTGCATCCTCTGCTAGTCTTCTGTACCCTGTTTAATACTTAAGAAAATGAGATTCAATATAGTCATGCTTTTTAACTAAGACGATTTCTTAGATGACTAAAGGAAAAAATCCTGCAGCTAAAACAGTTCTTGCAGTAGTGAAGCACCATTAGGAAAGTGCACAAAATCAGGACAGGCTGCCAGAACAGAGCGATGCCTGGTGTTGAAGCTGCTGTTGACTGGGCAACTGCCTCTGTAAGGCAAAGAAAAATCTGTAAGGTATCTGTGGATGACTGGGATTACACATGTTCCTAGCCTCAAAAGCTGAGGAAAGAGGGAAGGAAATATCTGGGAGTATGGAGGGAGGTAAACCTATTTCACACAGGAATGGCATGTTTGAAGAACAAGCCTAAAATGGGTGTTGTCAGGCATGGAATGCACAGCACTAAGAGGCATAGCTTTGTATAGCATTGCATAGCTTTGGGTTTTCTTCAAAAGAAGACAATAGATAGCTGTCTCCTGGGTACCAAGTGCAAGGAAAATGATGCCACAAGGACTAAAAGGAAACAAATCCAAAGTGTGAATTTTGGCTGTGCACATTAAACTTTCGCTAAGCTGCAAATAAATTACGGCTTAAATTGGCAATCACATTTAGGGGACAGGGATTGCTGTACTCTTGTAATTGACTTCAAATGCAGCTAGTTGATCACATTGTAAGGCCTAGAAACACTGAGAGAAGCTAGTTGTTTTCCCTGTCATACTTCCGTCATACTCAAGACAATATTTCAATTTTGAAAAAATTCTAAAGATTTCTTCCTTCCTTTATTTGGGCACTTCTTGTATAAAGCCTTTCTTATCAAGATAAAAGTCTAGCCCCACAAACCTGCTCTATGCACTTTCCTTTTCAGCTAAACTGTAAAATTCCATGTGTGTGAAGTAGCTTGTGTGTTTTACAGGATGAGAGCCATACAATGCTAGTAACTTTAATCTCTGAAACTCTTTGGTACTGCTGAGCTCTGCCTTCCTTGGACATCTCCATTGACAAACATTGCTCATTCACAATAAGCTTCAGCACAGTTCACCTGGAGCTGCTCTAGTTTTGACCCATTATGGAAACAGAAATGTCAGTGTACTTTGCTAAATGTTAGCCATGATTTATGATTTCTTTTTTACCTGTGCTAATTTGGGGACTAGTTGGCAGTAATACATAGCTTGCAAAAGAGTATTAGTGACTCCAATGTTGTTGCCAGGTTTCTGTGGTTTACTTTTGGCCATAACAAGCATTAAGCAATTAATCTCAAGGTTTTAGGCATAGCAAAACAAAATAACCTCTTAGAAGTGGCTTACATTTGTTTGAGAAAAACTTTCATTGGAAATGAGGAATTTGAAAGAAAGAACAGAATATCTATAAACAATAAATATATGGTGACAAAATGCTTCTGTAAGAAGAGACTAAACTTAGCATTTGTAGGATTTTTTCCTGTTTTCTGGCTATTCTTAAGCACAGGTAAACCATTTGATAAGTAAAATGAAAGATCTTGTACAAGTTGTCTACAGTTCTTACATGTCCTTTTATGACATCTTTCTGAGAACTGCTCTTATTTTTCCTTTAAGATCTTTTTCTCAATTAGAGAATGTTTGATAGACACACCTCGGAAAAAAGTTGTCTTTGAAACTGGTGCCAGCTATTGTACAAATGAATGAAATTGCCTATAGCAAATGTTGAGTGAACAGTGGCTGTGCAGCCCATGGCTACTCACACTGAAAGTGACTGTTGCTTTAATGGCACAGTTAGCCACACAGCACCTACAATGCTGGGAACACTTGATGAGCCATATCATTGTGCAGAGCTAAAGCACTGTATTGCCTGGGTGTTTTTCATAATACAAAATGGAACAAATGCACTGGAAAACAATAGAAAACAGACAATGAGAATTTTTTTTTCCTAGCTCTACACCATCTAAATAGGTTTTATATTTTTAATTATCTAGACCAGAATAAACCAGCTACAGAACTATGTCTAAAGTGACACAGGACAGTAATTATTTGCATACCTGGGCAAGGCAAAGACTTTCCAGCACAGCTGCACGACTTGCATAGCTTGTTTAAAATCAGGCAAAAATGTGGGACTCAATAGTTCCCAAGTCCACTAACAAACTGTGCACCATGCTGAGCTCCGATACTGAGTGCATAAGTGTCATGCACGGCGAGGAAGGAGTGAGAAGTGTTTTAAAATACTCCTGACAGACTGGCTAGAGTAAGCAGTTGGGCTGTAGCCTGGCTGTGCATGAATGCCTGGCACATGGAGCACAGCACCTCTCACCCGAGACATGCAAACAAACCAAGGACTGAGGATCATTCATGTTCAGCCAGGTTCCACCCTCAGCTGTGAATCCCTGCCCTGTGGCTGCAGGGTGTGCCAGCTGCCTGTTCCCTGCTCTGCCAGCCATACAGCTCAGCTGTGACCACAGCTAGCTGGGCCAGAGCACATCAGACTGTCTCCATGGCAAGCAGCAGATACTGCAGCCTCTGCCTCCCAGCTGAAAATTGTTCTTCAGCAGTAGTTAAAGACAAGGGCAGCCATTTGGGAAGCAACCTCATCTCACTCATGTTTACTGATGAAATAAGTCCTTTCAGCCTGCGTTTTGGGTGCACTTAGGCTTCCTCCACTTCTTTGGTGAAATCTCCAAAATTTGCCTGACCATGCTGAAGGGTGAAGTGGGAGTGCTGCAAATCTT
Organism: Calyptomena viridis; assembly: GCA_013390005.1. Classification (NCBI taxonomy): domain Eukaryota; kingdom Metazoa; phylum Chordata; class Aves; order Passeriformes; family Eurylaimidae; genus Calyptomena; species Calyptomena viridis. Next base: position 10,536 of record WEIV01007707.1, on the reverse strand, counting down.
CATGACCCAAATCACATCACCCTCAATGGGTTTTTTTGATAGGTCAAGACGACCAAGAGCCATGTAGAATCACACAGATAGGCCAATGACCAGTGCAAAAGGCTAAGGCAGGGTGGCCAGACAACAGCTCTGGAAAAGTACTCTGCTTGATGTCATTCTTTACGGAGAACCAGCACAAACTCTGTGTGTGTAGGTCACAACACATAAAACAACAGATATTTAAACCACCAAATTACTTGAAGCAAATAAAGGTTTTGATGATACAGGTTGCTTTAAAAACATAACTGTGCCTTCAATGTGAGTAGAAACCCGCTCTATTTCCTCTTCCTATTTATCTAGGCCTATAGTCTGACTTCATGGTGGATTGGAAGGGTTACTTTTTTAGGAGGTTGGGTTTTTCTTCTGAGAAATGTGTGGGAATTAAGACAAAAAATATTTGAACAATACGTTGTTGTTACTGGAAAGTTCAAAGAAATCTTAGCAGAGTGTTATCAGAAGTGTAAAAGGAATCCAGGTAAAATGGCTTTTGCAGGGAAGGTAACATATTTTTGGATTTCCTGTCTTGGGGCATGCTCTCAAGTTCTTCTGTGGGGAAATCAAAGAGGTTGGGATGCAAGAACCATTAGGCAAATGCTTCGGTATTTCTAAAAGGTGTGCAGAAGGAACATAATTTGCTAGAGCCTTTGCAAGCTTCATTACAATGCAAAGGACCTAAAGTAAGCAATGTTTTTATGATTATATTGCCTAATTTTTCACAGCTTTGGAGATGTTGGACACTTTCAACTACATTTGACAGGAGAGCTTTTAAATATAGTGAAGTTCACCAAAGTTTTATGAGAACTGTTGTATGAGCAGGGACGAGAGCTCCTATAACTAGTGCTAGAAAAGTTGTTCATGGGTATGTTTGGTGTTGACCAGGCTGATCCTGCTGAGATTTGAGACAAGCTGCAGGGACTTCTCCCAACAAGCACGGTGTGGCACAAGAATCATGGGGAAATAGAATAGGAGTAGCTAAAGGTGTGGGTCTGAGGGTAAGAGTATGGCTTCTGTCTTCCTAAGAGCATTGTTCTATGCTGCTAACAAAGTAATTTTTAAACAAGCTTTTTGTAACAGCTCATTAATGTATGCTACCAATGATGTAAATGACCCAATTAACACTTTGGAAGTTGTGAGGATTTGGGTCCGGGTTTAAGAGGAACTCCTAGCTGGAAACAAGTGTTTTCTCCTAAAAGCAAGGAACATGCTTGCTGTGCTGGAGAAAGAGCTGTTCTCTTCTCCTAACTGTTCCACTACTATTTTAAAAAGTGGAAATCCCACCTTTCTCTTCCTGAATGAAGCAATGGACCCAGCTTTCTTACAGTCTGTCTGTACCACTGCTTTCTTCCTTAATACATGTAACCCAAACAAAGCTCACCTATGTGGTTCCCCAAAACCCCCTCCCCTACCTTCATGTTACCAATTATCACAATCTCATCCATTTGAAATGGTTGTTCTCTACAGTTACATTTTATCTTTATCCCCTTTGGGATTTTATCTGTCTTACACTTGTAGGCCCATTTCCTATTATGGTGAGCCCTTGGAGTGCTTTATGCCTTTCCATGTAACTGTTTACAAGCTGATTTTGAGGGCCCAGCTGTCACTATGAAAATAAAGACTGAATCCAAAATCAACTAAAAATAGCAGTTCCACAGGGAACTATCTTTACTGATAAGGCCAAAAAATTACAGGAAAAAATAGAGATGTAGAGCATAAGTCCTGTACAGCCAAGAGCTGAACAATGGCTAAAATGAAACAAGGTTTAATACAGCCAGGAAAAAAAACAACAATGAAGCAAACAAGGTAGTGCTGTTCAGGCAGCCTTGCCTTGCGTCCTACCAATGTAAGTGAGATGTAGTTTGGGCTTTTGACTGCTACCCAGAAGGGATGATTATCATGGGGGAGCCCTCAGGGAGGAAGGCCAGCACTGGATGTTGTGCTAGCAAATCATGCTGATGGTGGGTATCTGCTGCAGGTGGGACCGGAAGGCTGGATGCTTCAGGAGTGGCAGAAACCCAGATGTAGGCCATTCCTTTTTCTCAGCTCAGACTCTGTGTACCCTGACGAGAAGGCACTACAGGGTCATTTGATGGAAGGAAGGGTTGAGGTAGGCAACAAATGGCAGTTTCTAAACGAACATGGTTATACAGATAAGAACTATATCAACCCTTGAGAGCACTGCAGTCACAATAATATAGACTGACAGAGACCTCTGAAGATCATCTTGTCACCAACATTGGATCCAATCGGCCATGGCTTTGTCTACACAAGTCCTTAAAATCTTTGTGGGGTGAAGATTCTACAGTCTCTTTGGGTAACTTGTTCTAGTGCTGCACAACTATCCTCCTGGTGAATATTCTATTAATATCCTGTCTTAATCTCCCAATCTGCAATTTGCCCTTCGTTATATTATCTGCTACTATTGAGGGGAGTTTTTTTCAAGGTGGATAAGGTGGATAAACAGCTATTATATTCCATATGGAAGGCAAAGAATGAACTTGTATGTGTACACAATGGGTCACTAGGGAGTCAGAGAGTGAATAACATGCCACACCAAATTCACCACTAGTTGTGCCCATAATGTGCATATACCTAGGAATCCCACCACACTTCTCCTTCACCTTAATTCTTGATTTAAAACTGTGGTCCTGTGATGAAATAAACTCTGCAGTTTCACTCTGTTTAATGGGATTTGATGCGGCAGGAGGACAGCAAATGAAGAGCCAGCTTTATTTCTACAGCTGCCATTTCAGAGCACTGTGGAAATTATAGCCCTAAAATGATCTTGGTGAGTTGTAGAAGGCAAATCATCAGAAAATGGACTGTAGTAGAGGTGTTAGGCAAGGACAATAAGCTATAAGATGCTATGAAGCCCACAGTTTAAATACTGACTCGGGATAGGATAGATTGATTTAGCTTATGTATGTTTAACTTTAAAAGTAGGCACTCATTTGCATATTGCTGATATTAGGATAAGATTTAGAAGATAAAATTCTGTACAATCCATAGTGCTGTTCTCTTTGTTAGCCTGCAGAGCTAGAAGGATGCTGAGGTTGGAAGGTGTATATATCTTGCACTTATCTTACTGCATGTAGAGGTCACTTATACATTTTTAAGTCACTAACATCAGTGAAAAAAACCTTTCCACAAAAGAAATTAGGACCAAAGGAGCTTGTAGACTCATTTTCTACACAATTTTGCATGGGACCCAGCTAGTACAAGAGTTAACTTGTTCAGAAATAGCTTACAGGTTCTCACAGACCCTTCCTTGACTTTCATTTCATTTGATTTCTCTTCAAAATACGTTCTGGTCTTCTGTCTTAAAACTGAAAATCTTTTTCCTCCTTTTCTTGAATGCCATGAATCATAGAGTTATAGAATTGTTAAGGCTGGAAAGCACCTTTAAGTTCATCAAGTTCAATTATCACAGGAAAACAATCTTTGGGAATTTAGGAAAAAATTGACAAGCTGCTCCTGCATTCAATGTCTGTTGTGGTCCAATGTTAGCTCCACTAGGAATGCCCATCTTTGCCAGTTTCTGGTTTGGAGAACTGTGAATAGACCAAATAAGTGCCAGGAACACTAAGCAACCTGGGGATAATCAGCAAGTGTAAACCTATACCACTGTCAGACACTAAGGTGCTGGGGCAGGGGAGTCCAAGTGGCATTTATGAGCTTCTATCAAAGTTTTATATCTTGGCCAACTTTCGATGGATTTTTTTTTCCTCTTGAAAACAGCTAAGGATCCTTCCTTGACATGTGTTCCTCTCATTCTCTCATTTTGTTTTTGTACATAGAGTCTGATGCGTGAGGCATAGAAAGATGATATTATCATAATTCTTTAAATTGGTAGAATTGACTGAGTTTTACACACTTTAAAAAACTCAGCCATGCACTGAGCATGCAATATTTAAACCCAAATGATAAATAATTATATGTTTTGTGAAAAAGGAGTGATGGGCAAGCATATTAATACATATTAACATTACAAGTTTTACCATTAACTATTTCAGATTATGCTTTATCTGTTGTGTTCATTCACCTGCTATGAGACTGGTTAAGCGAGAAAGACAACTGAGATTTGATTCTTGGAGGCTTTAAATCTTAACACTGAAATGCTGGATGCTTTTGAAGAATGATTAGTACATATTGGAAAACATGAAACAGTGCATCTATTTCTCCGAAACTTCACATCTAATATTATTAATCTTGTAAAGTAGTGATAATAAGCTTTTCTTTTAAGTGTTAAGCTTGATCTCAGTCTTAGAGATGAAAGCCAGGAGAGGTTCTTTCATTGTGGTACATCATTAATAAATGTATGTAGGTCAAACTAGATTTTCATTGGCAATTGCATAACTTTCTAGAGTTGTTACTGGCTGAAAATATGCAATTATCCTCCCAGCCTCCCCCTTTCTTTTCTTTTTAAATGAAGAACTAGGAAAAAGAAATTCTTCAGCATATTTTTGGCTGGACCTGTAAAGATCACAAGATACAAGTTGCAAAAACTCTTGCACTAGTAAAGGAACCCATTAATCTACCAGAACACAGAATTTATCAAATAAGCGAGCTGAATATAATGGAGTATCAGACACTCTGAAATGTGGTGTTGCTATTGATTGGTGATGTTTGAAAAGCCTGCACCAAATGATTCAAAGGTAGTGGAGATGGTGAACAACTAGACATTAGTAAGGTATAATCTCTGTGGTATAGAGGAGATAGCATAGAGGCAAAGGCCAGGAATTCAGCTGAAAGCAACGTACTGGCTATATTTTTCTGTGTAGGTAAATAAATTTTTGCCTAATAGTCTCCAAAGATAATCCTACCAGTCTGCATGGCTACACTGGGCATAGGAACAGATAAGTCTCAAGAGGGTCACTGCACCTTGTGCAGATTTCGAGCCTTCAGTTTTTTGTGTTGCTCAAAGAACACGGCTTCTTATATAGCCTGTCTAATCAAGAGATCGCAAAAACTCTTAACTATTATTGTTTAGGAAGTAAACTTTCTGCAGAAACGAAAACAGGATGCAAACTAGCACATTCTGCAGCACAAAATGTGCTTACGGTAGAGGTCCCCTGTGGGACTGTATACAGCTTTGGGCTAGAGGTGATGCCTTAAGATTTCTTATAAACTTTATCTTTCTGGATTTTAGCATAGCTGCATGGTTTCTCACACTTAGGATGGTATAAAACCTCTTTCTCACAGTCTGTGGAATGTTGTTTAACACTCCTTTCAGGAAAAACAGATTCTAGCAAGGACGTCCTGTTTGGGACATGAAACTGGAGGGAAATAACAAAATATGGGGCAGATAAAGCAAGATAGAATGCCCAAAACCCCCCAGAGAAGCTCCAAGGAGCAGATGTGGGGGGAAGAACAAGGAACAAACAATTTTGGCATTGGATGTATCCATTAAATATGACCATTGATTAATATTGAAAAAGGGGTACTGGTGCTATGGTGGGCACATGTCTATGTACATTGTGGACCTGGAAGCTTCCATTCAAGACCAGCTTTTAACTTTATCCTTGTCAGGAAAGTTTTTCTCTCTTTTTACGCATCAGAGGGAAGCCTGATTGATGGAGCAGTTAGTTTCCCCTTCTCTTTCCAGTTTCTCTGTAGGAGGGCAAAGCTTTGAGTGGTTGTATACCATATCAGATGCAGAGGGGAGGAAAGGAGACGTGGAAGAGACTTTTATTGTAAGAACTGAGTGAAGATACATATTATGTCTGGCAGTACACTGTCATATTTGCTGTATTCAATTATTAACATTACAACCAAGTCCCAGATGTTCAGTTTAAAATTATTGTAAGGAAATTAGGTGCTGGAGTTTAAAAGTTTCCTATTCCTAAGATTTAGGGAAACAAATACAATGTCAGTGGAGAATGAAGACAAAATTGGGCCAGTACAAAAGAGTACAGAAATCTCAGCACACAAGCAACATTCCAGGAATCTCATGCAGAGCAGGAAATTACCTTAAAGCTCTTGAGGTTCTTTCTGCTCTGGTGAAGTAATGGAAATGGACACGGGAGAAGTATTTGACCTCCTTGACCTACAGGTGCCTTGAGCCTTGCTACTACTTCAGCTAGTGGTGACATGAAGCTCACAAATGATGTAGTAACATAATTTAGAGAGAAAACAGACAGATAATTAAGTTCTGAAGAAGTAGAAGCTGATGGTCAAGTAAAGGACAGAGAGGAAAACACAAGACAAACAAAGAAGAGAGCACACTTATGAGTGTCCTGATGAAGGTAAAAGCAGTGCTCTAGGTTGACAGTAGAGAATCTAAATGAGTAAACACAACAGTGAAACATTTTATCAGTGCCCTGCTAAAGAAGTAAGTTTTAATTGAGGCCAGAAACAACCACAAAAAATGGAGCAATTGGAAGTGTTGTCATGTATGAAATCTGAATTGTTCCCCCATTTTCCACTCTCATCAGTCAGATTCCTTTTTTTCTGTTTTGCTTGCTCTCTCTCCCCTTCCCAGTAAAACTCCTCAGTGGCCAGAAATTATTAGTCAAGTTTTCTCAGTATCAGTTCTAACACGATCTGATCTTCTTACAATCTTGCATCTGAGAAATGATAACATGATGGGATATCAAACATGGGGGTTTTGTCAGTTCTGGGGGAGAGGGTTAAAATATTCAGCACTAGACAGTGACCTGATCTGAACACTGATGCATACAACTTGCTTTTGATTCAGTCTCATTGTAACTGAGTGGAACCAGATCCTCTCCAATGATGTATTTGTAAATATTGGCATGTGGACAAGCCAGCTGATGTCAGCTCACTGTTTTTCTAAATACTGTGCTATACACAAAGCTAGACTGCAAACCCTTGGCAGTGTGAAGATTAAAGATGATCAGCCCTTAAATAACAGTCTGTTGGGAGTAGGCTGCAAATTGAAAATCTGAAGTAAGAGAAAGCAAGTCTTTGTTCACAGACTGGCTGAACTGTGGTTTCAGCACACAATAGAATTACAATCTTTTACAAATAGCTGCCTGCCAAATGGGTCACAGCAATATCTACATGGATACCTTTTATCTGTCCCCATAGTGAGGTAATGCAGCTTGGTCAGAGTTTGCATAAAAAAACATACTGTGTCTTTGGAAGAAATCTCCTTCCATGTAGAAACACTGATAGCATCAAGGAAACTGAACAAATAACAAATCATTTTATTGCCTCTTTTATGTAAAACTCAAATGAGAGTAGTTAGTCTTAGAGCAGTAGGGAAATAAATTCTGGTGGTCTTTTCTCTGAAACACAAGACAAATATTTTGGCAGCACCCACAAGCACAAGCTCTGAAGCTTCTAGAGAGACACACTAAATTTTAGGATCAGAAGATATGTACAGAGGAAACTGAAAGTCATCTAAGTTGAAAACTCTTAAATAGGTGAAGTGCATTTCACTACTTTTCAGTGAACAAAGACCATACTATTTTTCACTCCATGTTACAAATTTGTGGCCTTTAAAGAAACAGAATGTGCAAGGTTTTGGATAGTGAAAATCCAACATGCTTAGTTGGGGAACAGATGGGTAGAAACTCAAATTCATAGCCTTTTAAGGCTTCTATGTTTATTCTATGCACATAAATAACCTTGTTTATTTCCCTGGAGTACCTTGTATGTAAAGCTATGTAAGTCTTTGTGTGCTAGTAAAATGCCTTGTGCTGATCCTGCAGGGACTGTCTGCTTCTGTTGTAGAGCAAAGCTGCTTGCAAGCCTGTATTACTGAGCTTAATCTTTTGTGTGTATGTGTATTGTTATGTGACAGTGTTGCGTCTCTGTAAGCATTCCAAAGCGTTAATCCATTTCTGGAGAACTGACCTAATGATAAGCACGCAGAAATGTGGAGAAATGAGCTGCTGATCTACAGATTAAAAGATTTAACAAACAGGAATTTTCACAGTCAAGTTCAATAAATATTGTGGGTCTTC
>WEIV01007706.1:23527-39007 GCA_013390005.1 Calyptomena viridis | reverse complement strand
TGCAAAGGGCCCTGCAGAAAAACCATACCAGCAGTTTACATAGTACAAATACAAAAGAGGAGGAGATGTCAGGGGAGGCAGGCATCTCTGCATGCCCTTGAGATGGAGAAGTGTTGAATAAACAAAGAGGACTGACCACTGCAAGGATAGGATGTTGGGCAGAGTGGAGAGTGTTGCAGCTATAGCCAATGATAAACGAGCAAAATGACTTTGAGCCAATGGTGATGGAACATGCTAACCTTCTGAGATGTATATCTGTCTATGCTGTGGGTAATAAACAAGATTCCTGCTTAACTCATATTGGGTCGTGGCTGGTTTCTTCAAATCCCGTCTCCGCATTGGTGGTCAGGAATCTAGGGATCAAAAAGAAAAGGAAGGTCATGGGGATATGGACTGCCAGGTTCTTGGGAATAGTAATTCTTTGTCATAATTGTGGCGGTGCATTTTATGGTTTCATATATATTTTGTATTATTCTCTGTACAGTTCTGTTATCCCCAGTTGTCCCTGACCATCATTATTTGTAAATGGGCTGCCCTGGTCCCCCCACCCTTTGTTCCCACTTAGTTCCCCTCAGAAATGTTACCCCTCTCACAGCTGTTCCCACCCTGGTGGCTTGTTTTTGCTTGTTGGAATTTGTCCAGCACCATGCAGTAACCCAATTGAACCAGTGTGGCAAACTCATTGGCTATGCGGTTACCTTCCGCGAGAAAGCCTGGCAATCCAGTGTGGGATCTGATACGCATCACATAAAACAGTTGATCTCGATGAGAAATCAGATAGATAAGTTTCGAGATCAACTCATAGATCTTAGGGTTTGGAGTATTCCCCAAGACTGCATTTTCCGCCCTCTGGACGACTCCCGCCACATACACTGAATCAGTGATGAGGTTGAAAGGTCCTTTGAACCTTTTGAAGGCACTGACCACTGCATGCAACTCGGCAACTTGAGGTGATCATTCCACCTCGGCAATATCTGATTGCCACTGCCGAGTTTCTGGATTTACCCATGTAATAACTGATTTGTGGGAAGACCCAGATGCATCAGTGAAAAGGGTCAAAGCCTTTAGTGGTTTTCGTAACAATTTAGATTGACAATCTAATCTCCATTCTAAATTGAAAAGCTGATGAGAAGGGCAGTGGTGTACAATTTTGCCAGGGAAGCCCTCGAGAGCCAATTCAAGGGCTTTGCAATTTTGGAACATATAATCGAACATTTCCACCATTACCCTGCCCGTTGAAAATTTGAGCAAGATGTGAATTGTACCAAAATTCTACACCGGCAAGCTCCCTTAGCCAAGTCCTAGCCTTCCAGACTAGTTCCATCACCAGTTCCTGAGGCTGGGTTAAAGTTTTTGACTGTTTGTTTGCGAGGAAAACCCATTTGGTTATAATTAGGGAGTTCCCCTTCCTTTGTGTTTTGTCCCACTGGTAAATGAGTCCATGAAGGTGCGGCAGTTTATCCCAGATGATAAATTGAAATGGAAGGCCAGGCATGACCCTATTTGCCTGCCTTACTGATGATGCGTTTTCAATAATTTTCAGCACTGTCCCTGCCTCTGGGGTAAGAGACCTGGGAGCCGTAATATCGTTTTCCCCCTCCATAACTTGAAAAGAGGGGCTAGGTCCTCTATGGTTATCCTGAGTCACGGTCTTACCCAATTCAAGGTCCCACACAATTGCTGGAGGTCCACAAGTGTCTCTGGATTATCCTTGATCACCAAGCGCTGTGGCCGAATTGTGCGCTTGGTGATCTCCAGGCCCAAATACCTCCAGGGTGGCATCCTCTGGATCTTTTCTGGCTGAAACTCAAAACCTTTGGCTTGTAACGTTTGGATGATCTGGTCCTGCAACTGTTGAACCTGTTCCAGACTACGGGCACAAATTAAAATATCATCCATGTAATGATATATAATGGCATGACTCACTTCTCTGCAGATGGGGGACAACAATGAAGCTACATACGACTGGCAGATGCTCAGGCTGTTCTTCATGCCTTGAGGAAGCACCTTCCAGTGGTAGTGCTTCACTGCGGCTTCTCAGTTGATGGAAGGAACCGAGAAGGCGAACCGTGGGGCATTGGCGGGGTCAAGGGGAATTGAGAAAAAGCAATCTTTCATATCAATAACTGCCAAATGCCAATTTTTGGGCAACATCGTGGGGCAAGGTAGCCCAGGTTGGAGGGTTCCCATATCTTCAATAACATTGTTAATTTTGCAGAGGTCATGCAGGAGCCGCCACTTGTCAGTCCCCGGCTTTTTAATTACAAAAACCGGCGAGTTCCAAGGGCTAGTGGTCTCTTTGATGTGTCCCTTGTCCAGTTGCTCTTGCACAAGTTCTGTTAGCGCCTTAAGCTTTTTCAAACTAAGCGGCCACTGATCAACCCATACGGGTTCATCAGTTTTCCATGCCAATTTTTGTTTGGGCAGGCGTTCTTCAGCGGCCGCTACTGAAAATGCGGTGAGGAGCCTGGGATTTCAATTCTGGCTCCCCACTGGGACAAAGCATCCCTGCCAATCAGGGGTACCTTATATTCCAAAACATACGGGTGTACATTAGCCAATTGCCTGTCCAGCCCCTCAATTTGTACAATGTTGACACTTCTTTTAGCCAATGTGGCCCCCCCTACTCCTTGAACCTTGCCATCCGCATTTTGCAGAGCTCATTCTGACGGTCATAGATGTCGCAGAATGACCGTCATGTCCGCTCCAGTGTCCAGCAATCCTAAAACTCGTGTTTGTTTCCCATTTTGATAGACCCACAGTTAAGGTAGGGCCTATTCTCCCCCACAACTTCGGCCCAATATATTTCTGGCATATACCCCAATACTGGTAACTTCAGTTGGTCCTCATCTGGTTGGGATATCGCCTGGGTGATGGTTGTGCCACTAGGGAGGAAATAGGGAGGCTGGACACTCCGTAGCAGGATGATGAAGTTAGCTTTTCTTGGTGTGAATAAGATAGGTACTACCTCAACGTCCTGAGGGGTATGCAATTCGTGTCCCATAATCAGGAACTCACACTCTGTCCAAGGTGCAGAGCTTCTTCCTGTGGGAAGCTGACTTCCATGACCTGCCAGTCAGAAGAAGAAAAATGGTTAGTCCCTAATGTCCTGAGGGGCAGTGGCTGATGTTTCTGCCACTCCACCTTGTTTGTCATGTAGTCACATCCGGGTTGAAAGTGTCGTCCCATTTTAGGGCTTCTCCCTAGAGCACCCCCACCCCTTCCTTTGCATGGCCCTGCCTGAATTTTTTCCTCACATGCAGGCAGGGCACACTTCCCACTTAGTTTTTTGGTGGCTTTGCACTGGGAACTACCCCCCCTGCTTGCTGATTAGCCAGGTTAAGGGGCAGTTCAATGCCCAGTGCCCGGGCTGATAACAAATATAGCAGCCTATATTTTTGTTATAAGCCGGTCCCCTCTGTCCCTTGCCACGCTGGCTCGGCATCCACTGTAGGTGAGGAGTTGTTGCTGGGCCAGACGCTGCTGACTGTGGAGCTGAAGCTTGCGGAGCAGGAACTGTTGTTGGAGCTGCCATGGGATACTGCAGGAATGGAGTCGTCTGCATTCCTTCCATGGGTGTCTGAGCCAACCCTCTTGGACGTTGGGCTGCTGCGTGCGCCACCATCGCCCCTCTGTGCATCCCCCCGGGACACTGGTGACTGGCAGGAGTGGAAAGTACCTCCTTCTTGTAGCATGCTTCCATCGTTATCTCCAGGGTCGGGGGAGGTTGCAGGGGAAGGCTGACTATAATGCCTCGGCACACTTCATTGGCCCCTGCCTGTGCTGAGGCTTTCAGCACCTGTTGCTGAATAGTCTTTCCTTCCACCTGCCTTTCCATCACCACACACAGCCGGTCCATGAATTTGATGAACGGCTCAGATGCTCCCTGCCTTATGTTGATATAGTTCTCCACTGGCTACTTTGATGGCAGACCTGTAAAAGCTTTCTCTGCAACGTGTTTAACACGCTCTAGCACATATTGGGGAATAGCCAACACTTGTTTCATGGGAAATGCCCACTCCCCCTCCCCACAAAGATGGTGAATTGTGAGGGGATTCCCATGGAGATCTTTGTCGCCATCCGGTGTCTTTGCAAGGTCAGGCAGAAGGGCTATAAGACCTTCTCTCCATTTACTATCCCACAGTAGGAATTCTGCTCTGGAGAGTAAACAGAGAAAAATGTCTTGAATATCCAAAGGGGTAAGGATATTCGAGAGAAAGGTCGCCCTTAGTAATCCTTTAAAATACTCCGAATTTCTGCCAAATTCTTTCTGAGCCTTGCAAAGCTCTTTTTTGTTCCCATATGAAAAAGGCTCCCACCGGGGATTATCCCTTGCCCGGTAGGTCATGGGTGTGGCAAGCAGCTCAAGGTCCCCATGGGGATCCGGAAACTGGGGACTGTGGGAACCTGGAAGTTGCTGTTTTGGGCATGCGTGGGAATTTCCCAGTCCCACCCGCCTCAGTGACATCAGGGAGGCGGGGTTGGGGTCCTGGGGTTCCACCCCCCACCCCGTGAAAAACTCCTCCCCCGATGATGCAGGGAAATGGGAGGAGTTATGGGTGGAGTGTTGGGATGCCTTAGGGGGTGTGACTGAGGTGACATAAGAAGCGGGATTAGAACGATAGGAAGGGCCAAAGGGATTGGTGGGCGGCGTAAAGGGATTGAGGGAGGAGGAGCCTCGAGTGGCGGGAAAAAACGTTGCCTGCCCATCCCCCTGAGACCCCCTTGGGATAGAAGTGGCGCAAAAACCTGGTTTTTCAGCAGGAAAATCCTCACAAGAGGCGGGAAAATCTTGAGGGGATCCACCATCTTGTAAGGAGGGAAAGGGAGCGCAGTGCACCTCATAGTGCCCGCCGTTTTGTGAGGGATGGGAAGCCTTCGGGGTTCAGGGTAACTTAGGGGACTTGGGTAGGGGAGAAAAGGGATCCAGAAACGTGACAAACTTGGGATTTGCAACTGGGGAAACAGGTTCCAGGGAGGATCTGCCAGCTGGCGCCTTGCTGACAGACCACTAAGGAAAAGGGGATCACTGCGGGCGAGGAGAGCAGCAATCACACTAACTGCACTCGTCCTGTACCCAGAGAGACCCACCCTTGGTGGACTTTTTAAGGATTGGGAGGTAGGGAGAAACTGGGGAGGAGGGGGCTGTAAGAGACTGTTCTCTCAATTCTCTCTCTCGCCAATCGAACAATTTGGGGCCAAATGACAGAGAATATCTGAAAATACATTCCTAGGGCTGTGCCTTTAGTTCCAGCTAAGTTGCCAAGTTTTAGTCCACCTGAATTCCAAAAATCCACAGACTGCACATCCATGGGAGTCAATTTTGGGTATTGAGAGAAAAGCCATCTTACAAATCGTTTAACATAACCTTTCTCAAAGTATTTTCCCCCCCTAACAAAAAGCTCTTAACTTGGTAATAAACAATCTTTTGCTCTGCTGACAGTTTAGCCCCCATTTTTTCAAAAACCTGTCAGCAGAAACTTTCACCCTCACAGTCCCAACAAACTGAAAAGTCGCAAAAGAAAAAGAAAGCCCTGAGTTTCATCTTGGTGCAAGCACGTGTTCCCTCTAACTGGCAAAATGCTAGCCTAGTCCTGGAAACTCAAAAGCTAGCGCTCAGCTAGCCCAGACCCTCAGAAACTAGCATCCGGAGTGCCCCCATCAACTCCGGTTCCTGCCCAGGGGAGCCCCCGCTCTAACCCTGAGTGCCTAGAAGCAGCCACGCCGCTTCCTAGCCTGACCACCCCTGGTGGTCTTCCTGGCATGGAGTGAGCCTCTGCCTACCTTCGCCTGCCGGGTGTTAGCAGACAACTCCGACCACCCCTGGGTGACCAAGTTCCCTATCCACCTTCGCCTACTGGGCGTCAGCGGATGACTCTGTCCCTCCCTGGGTGAGTGAGCTCTACAAGCTCCACCTCCCCTGTGGTCCTCCCCACTTCCCCAAAACCTATTGGGCTCTAGCGGTGGGTACCCTCTCCCCCGGGGAAGATACTTACCAGGGAATCTGAACATGGTGAACCCTCAGGAAAAGAAAAGCAGACTGTGAGGTCTAGGCAGATAAGGACGACGACTCCTGGGGAAAAGCTGCCACTGTCCTCGCCCCCGGAGTGCCTCTCCTAAAACGGAGACTGCTGCAATGGGGTGTTCAGCAACCCAGCGACCTTGAGCACGCTTTGGGGCGCTAATCTGTCCGGTCCTGCCACGGGCCCCACATTCCTTGAGGCCCCACGTTGGGCACCAAACTGCCGCGGTGCCTCCTCGGGTGGCTGCAATTCTGATACCAACTCCAAGCCCAGGCTAGCCAGCAGCCAAGCCAAGGGGCAACAAGCAGCGATCAGGCACCACGAAGCCAAACGGCTCTCCACGGGAGAACTCGGGCTACCCGGCAACTCAGGGGCAGCCAACTAGGCAGTACGTCCTACCACACACCCCACAAGGGGCTTCTTGAGTGTGGCTAGTTCGCCTGACCCTAGCTGACATCCCTGGAGCAGGACCGGTGAGCTAACTGCCCAGCAAAGAAGGCAAAAGATGACTCTTGAGGGTTGGGTAAACCAGGAACAGTTTATTGGAGGTATGCACCTCAGAAAGGCCAACCCAAAAGAGCCCTGAGCAGCTCAGGGCATGGACTCTTATAGGAGGTGCACTTAGGGGGAGGAGATGGGGAAGGGACCAACAAGGGATAAGGGAAGGCGGGGTTTAGGGATGACAGGCATGAGCAGAAGCCAGAGGGACCAAGTAACTTGGAGAGACAGAGGAAGGTCTAGAAGAAGGGGAGGAGTTAGGATACATACATGGGAGGTGGGAGGGGGAACCCGAAGGTGGGAACAGCTGTGGGAGGGGTAACATTTCTGAGGGGAACTAAGTGGGAACAAAGGATGGGGGGACCAGGGCAGCCCATTTACAAATAATGATGGTCAGGGACAACTGGGGATAACAGAACTGTACAGAGAATAATACAAAATATATATGAAATCATAAAATGCACCGCCACAACTATGACAAAGAATTACTTCTCTGAACAGACCTTTCTAAAAGCCTCTGTCACTCACACTTGGCAGCTAGATAAGATGTCTTCCATCAGCCTCTTGTAGACCCAGGCATCACCTTTAAGTCGTTGTCGCCGGATACCCACTGCTGCAGATTTGTTGAGTTGACACACTTCTAACTCAAACTTCATAGTTACTTTACCAAAATCTGACCGTGTTTGACATTTTAGGGAATAACTGTACAAAAAAAAGAGAAAACAGAAAAATCATTCTACCATTTAATGTTTGTTTCACAATGCAATTTTAAATTAATAAAACCACTTAACAGAAAATATCCCATTGCTACTCAGAATATCAGGAAACAACCCACAATTTAGCCAACTGAGAGTTTTGTTAATACTTTAGTCTCAAAGCACTATGGTTATCACTGTGCCCAAGGACCAGCATACAGCACCAATGTTCTACCCAGCCACAGGAAAATCTGCTAGTCACAGATCCCATCTTCAGTTCTGCAAATGATGGAAAGTTCCCATGTTTTTCCTAGACAAGACCACTTTCTTCTCTGTCAGTTACAGCTCAGCTGGTGTGAAAATAAGAAAATCTGAATGCACAGTTTGAATCATTACAATAGGAGAAGGTGCTGCTTGTGCAATCCAGCATCCTTGCAGATTCTGAGCTTAGAAATACCAGAGGCTGATGTACACTCTGATGTTTTACAATGCCCATCATTGAAATGCTCAAGAAATTGGGAAAATGCATATTGAAAAGTGAGCACAATGTTTATTTCATGTGATGGGAACTCAGGAAATAGACATTCGGTTTGATCAGAAGTAAGAACCAATCTAACCAATGAGTACCTTAGTCTCGTTAGTAAACTCTACAAATTAAAATAATCCACAAAGATGTGTGGATTCTGCATTGTTTTCAAAATATACTGGCCTCTTGGCTAAAGGCTAATATCTTTTAACTGCCAAGAATGAGGGTTAAAAGGTATCTACACTATTTCTCCAAATTGTCCCATTTGGTCATGTGATTACCCAAACAAACCTTTTATATTTAAAACTTAATACAAGACACAGGCTGATGTGAATTTTGCCCCACTATTATTGGTTGATATCTATCAGTCAAAGAGCTCTGCTAGAGCTCAACAGTTTTGCATTCTGTGCACAAATTTTATTGCACATATTCATTTAGCACTTTGTACATTTTCTATAAGATTATTTTACAATGGGGCCAAAAAATAAGCTTGAATACTTTATTTTATCAAGGATTGGATTACCCACTATTTATACAACTATAAATAAGTTGAAGTCGTCATATTTTACACTTACCCCTTCTGAACATATTCCACATGCTTCTTTGAAAGAACAGTGATTATTTCATTCAGTAGTTGATCTGGACTCAGTAGCTGAGTGGTGGTAACATTACAGTGTGCCTAAAAGTAGTCAGCTTGTTAAAACAATTCAAGGAATTAAAAAAAAAATTCTCTCCTAAAATTGAAGACATTGCAAAGTTTTCACAAAGGAAGTTTCAGAACAGCTAACCATGTGAAAAATGTTTCAACTTCCCAAAACTATCACCCTGCTGCATGCCTTATAGGTAGGTGGGAGATGGCCTAAAGCTGAGACTGAGTGTTTCCAATATCCAGGAACAGGAAAGGCACCAGCTTTTAACATATAAGGAAAAAAGATAACTTACTACTCAAGTTCACTGTTATAAGGGCTTTCTATCACACCTAGTACTTTATGTAAAGGGCTTATGCACCAAGTGACCTCTTGAACAGCTTGCAGATGCCTGCAGGTAACAAGAGGAAGTGTATGCCAATTGTAATATACCAACGTGTCCTATCTAGCTTCTTAAGTCACAAAAGCAGCTAAAACTGCTGCAGAAATAAACATACATTTAGGATGCAAAGTCAGAATAAAATAATGGTTCTTGAGTTTCTTATTCAGGCTAAAATGTATGCAACTCCCTGACAGAACTGTTGTAACACTGAAATACAGTTGTCTTGCTGTGCTGTACTCCAGCATCCCTGGACATGCATCAGGAATTTTGCCTATACTATAGATAAGGGAAACTTATCTACTATTAAAGGCAAGAGGCTAAAAGCATTTAGAGACAGTATCTGGCTTCCAGTTGCTCAGGTTCCTGGACTATTTGACCAGTCTATACTCTTGTAGCTCAGCATATGTCCTGAACCTGTACAACTGCCATCTCGCCTCTGACAAGTGCCTCTCGTAAAAGCTTCCAACTGGATACAGTGGCTGAATTCCCTGTACGTAGGCTGCAAAGCACAAAGTGGTCCTGTGACTGACAGACAGCTCTCACTGTGGAGTAGATGTCCCAGCAGCCAGTCAGCCGAAGGGACATATCATTGTCTTCTACAGAACTGATTACACCTCAGTAAACAACCTGTCCTCTCCTCTTTCACAGTAATCACACTTTTCAAACATGTCTACCAGTACAAATTCCTCCTTGTATAGCTTCTGAAGAATATAGGTTGCATGCGTGATGTATACAGATGTAGTATAGTGTTTGACCATGGTTGGATGCCAGAGACCCACTAAAGCCATTCTCCCACTCACCTCTGCAAATGGGCAGAGGAGAGAAAATATAATGCAGGGGTTCATGATTTGAGATAAGGACTATGAGAGATCCCTCACTGATCACCATCATGGGCAAAACAGACTCCAAGTGGGGATATTAACTGAATTGATTACTAACAGGATCAGAGCTTAACACCTTCTCCCCACACCACCTCCTTCCAAGTTCTACCTCCTCCACCTCAGCAGTGGAGGAAGACAGGGAATGGGGGTTACAGTCAGTTGTTGTTTCTGTCACTGCTCAGAGAGGATCTTTCACCTGCTTCCCATAGGGTCCCTCCCACGGGAGACAGTCCTTCATAAACTTCTCCAGCGTGAGTCCCTTCAGTTTCAGTTTAAAGTGCATCTCATCAAATTGGTCAGCCTGCTGCCAAAGGTTCTCTTGTCTGCTTTAGATAGGTGGATCCTACCACTCCCTAACAGGGTACAGCTGTTAAAGTACAACCCACTATCACAAAAGCCAAAACTTTCTCAATGGCACCAGGCGTGAAGTCAGACATTGATCTGCACGATGCATCTGCTGGCTGTCCCATTTCTTTAACTGGTAGAGCAGATGAGAAGAACATTGGCCACCAATGTTCTTCACCTGCCTTGACAAGGTTTAACAATGTTCTTTGATTGTGCCCATTTTTTCACTTGCAGCATCATCTGTACCCACATGAAAGAACAGTAGTGGGTAGCAGTCCGTGCTCTTAACAAGTTGGGGTACACCCTCGCCAACATCATAGACCCTAGCTCTCAGTAGGCAGCAAACTTCTTGTGACTCTTTGTGAAGCAAGCAGATGGGTGTCTCACTGCCCCTTAGCAGAGTCACTCACTACAAGCATTCACTGTTCCTTTTTATGGTAACTGCTGTGTGCTGCTACTACAGGTTCTCTTTGTTGGCCTTCCTTGTGGACATCTAAAGCTTTTAAAGCATCATATCTGGTTTTGGTCTGGATGTTAGAGTGGAGGTTGAATTGGAGTACTGCTTTTGTGGGTCACCAGGATCGAAGGTCTCCTGCTCAGTGGTATCCATTATAGGTGGTTGTTTCTGAAACCACATCTCTATCTGTTTCAGCCCCTCTGATACTGCATAGCCTGTAACTGTGTCTTATAATCTGGCACCTGCCAAAACAGGCCATAAACTTTGTGCAGATAGTAGCCTTTTCTCCAGTAGAAGTACCTGGGCATCTATTGCAAGCTAACGCCTGCAGCTTACAGGTGCTGGACAGCTCCATCCTTACTAGTTACTCCTGTTGGAAGCATCAGACTTCTCAGGAGTTTCTCAGTAGACACATTGGTTTTGGCTTCAAGACAAATGCTTATCATTATGGCAGAGGCAGAGCTGTGGGCGTACTTGCAGAATGCAGCACTCTCCCACACACCTTGCCCATGCAAACTGCCACAACACATCCCTCTGCAGCACCACGTGCTGTTTGCCCACCCTGTTTACTTGTGCTCCCTGGAGCTTTTAAATGTCTCTTGCTGCTTCTGGCAACACCCCCTTGACATCGGGTTGGCTGCTGAGAGCTTCTAGGTCCTGACAGAGCTTGGGGTGTCCCTGAGCTCAAGAACCCTCCTGTACAGCTTGAACTAACACTCACAGCCAGACTTACCTCAGTTGTTGCTGCTGCTGCTACTGCCACCTCACCAACTGACTGTTCTGTTCACTACATTAATATCATGCTAATGCCATGAGATGTGTATTCTACAAAGCTAATATTATCCTCATGAATCAAGGACAAATTGCTAATGAAATATTAAAGTGCTCAGTGCAACACACTACCTGAGGAACTGCTTTTCTTTATGGCTACTTAAAGAAGGATAAGTAGCCAACTGGCTTGGATGCAGGGACATCAAAACTTAAACAATTGAAATTGTGGGGACATTGTTAGGAATTCTTTCACAAGGTGCAGTTATTTAGGCTCTAAGCATAATTTCAGATTCCCTAGATACCTAAAGACTACCCCAGAACAGATATACTGCTACTGGACTACCGAAACCTAAGCAAGGAATGTTAGCATTTTTTACTAGGAGACCTAGCAGTATTGTGATATGAATAACATGATGAAAAACTGCCAGCTAGGGCTCCTTAAAACCATCCTCCTTCCTTCACATATGGGAAGATGGGCTATAAGCAACAATGGTCTGGATGCCTGAATCTGGATCTCCCTCCCTGGATCTGTGACTTGCCTGAGCACAGACTAACAGGTATCTCAGTGTGATAAGTGGGGCTCTGTCGTGTTAACAGTGATACACTAAGAGCACTTTATTGTAGAATGCAGTCAAGATAGGTCACAGAAGCTTTCACAAGACCACTTTTGAAGCTATTGGATGTTTCCAATAATAATTAATACATAATTAATATAATACTAATACTTGTTCTCATGCAAGACTTTTGCACCAACTATACCTTAAGTTTCCTTGGACAACCTCTAGTGCATTGTTTCTTCTTGCTTGGTGCAAGCATTGTGATCACTTTATCTAGGCCTCTTTCAAGACTTCCAAATATTTTGGCTTTTCTCTTCTTTTGGCTGCTATTCACGTGACCTAGGTTGAGATCTAATTCCACGGAATGACATCTGTTACATGAACAAATTAATCAGTTATTTTTCCCCTCAGTGTTAAAAAACTAATTTTTTCAGACATATCACTAAAATACTAGCAGACATGACAGAACAAAGAAAATCAAATCCAGTGCAGTGTATTGTAGGAATTCTGTTTGAAAGTCTCTTGAGGTTTAAACCCAGAGATGTACTTAGAAACTGCAGTCCTCTGGGGAACTGGAATAAGAAGGAACTTACATTATGGAAAATAGGAATATATCCTAAAGATAATTAAATTACATAGTTTTAAAACTTTCCTCTACTGTCAGTGTTTTCTAGTGAATGTAGAAAGAGGTTTTAGGAAGGTTTTTACCATGAGAATAGAAATTACAGTTTGCTGTTGTAAAAAGGCTTCCTAGGCAACACATGGATTAGGCAGTCCTGCTCTAAATCAGGAGTATACACAAATAACTGGACACTTACCTTGTTTCTGAAAGAACCTCAGATGTCGATTCATCTCTGTTTGTCAGGTTTGTGGGTTTAATTGGGGTGACTGCAGTGAACTGGCTCGCTGAAAGAAAGCATCCAAACAGGTATGTCTTTGCATAAGGGATTTTCTTTTCTTCAGCAACAATTTCTAATTATTAATAATTTATTTCTGAAATCAGATCCCTTTTCTATCTCAGGTCTATATTTTCTGAATGATAAAATACGTTTTTACTACCTTTACTTGATCAATTAAAACTGCGACTGATTTCCCCAGGGCTCTACAAGTCAAACTTGAAGAGTAACCAATGCAATTCAATATTAGAAACTTAAGGATTAGAATTGGTTTCTTGATCTGCCACTGGTCCCAGAATAAATACTGAGCAATCCACTGCATCAAATACATGTGTTCTTCACTGATCCATTTCTGTTATACGAAGAGTGCAAATTTATACAGCCGTGTTTAACACATAACAGCCTAAAAAGTCAGTGTCTCCAGAGCATGGTTTTGAATGTGCAGGATAAAACACTAAATGAAACAGTCAGCAAATGGGTTGGCACTATTAAACCAAACTTCAATTTTCAAAGTTTCAGCTTTCTATAAAATTGAACCTCATTCCACCTGGGACCTCAAAATTTCCAATGGATAGTTCCACTTTCCTGTTTCTAGGAAAGTATTACTACTACCTTGCCTGAATCAAAGATCTTTCAATACATCGAAAAGAAATAGCTTTCATTGGTTAATCTTCAAAAATTTCACTAAACAAATGAGCTAAAACAGTGTTTCTGCATTTGCCATTTCAGAGAGTACCTATTTTGCTTTTTAAACTTGCCATGACCTCAAACTTCACAAGTTATTACATACAATCTTAGGACAAAGTCATAAACACCTAGTATTTTTATTTCAATCTTTTAACCCCTTTAAGGATGACATTAAAAGCTCCTTTAAGGATGTCCAAGACCCCTTATTCCCTGAATCAGCCTGCAAGAACTTACTGTTCCTGAACAATATTCCTTAGCATCTGGAACAGAGAAATCTCCTATTGCAAGGAGCCCTTTGCAATTGAAGGACAGAGTTAGCATTTACAGTGTCAACACTGAAACTTTAATAGTAATCATTGAAGGAAATGGTAATGTGCATGCAGGATATGTATGTGACTAGATAGGCTGAGGACAGAAATTTCTGTTAACTCAGAAAAGCTGACATAATTTAGACAGATTTCCATGGTTTATTGTATAGCTGCAAGACATACAAGTTGTTAAGAGAAATATTTTCACAGCTCCAATGGATTGTTCCTGTGACAATGCTGATCTGCAACCATGAGAAATCCAAGAGTTAGATTTCTCTTAGAAGCAGAAATAAAAGCAGATGACTGAAAGTGTGCCTTTATTTTCACTCAAGGTAAGCACAAGTGAAAAACAGTGTTGGAGAAATTGTGCTCTCAAGCTTCATGGAAAAGTGGAATCAGGTACAAAGTTTTAGGAACACAGCACTTAGCTGTTAGGGTGTGTCAAAAGACACTCACGCATGACACTGTGAGCAGCTATGACTCTTGTAATTAGCACACAAGTAACATGCCCTGATTGATGGTTAAAACTCTTGCAACACCCTACCAGAGGTACTAGCAAAACCAGGATAGTGAATAGGGTAAAAAAGGTCTTCCAGAAACAGATGTGTTGAATGCACAAGCATTGTGCAATATTTCAGCTTCAATAATTCCCAAGTAACATATATGTTCTCAGCTTTCACTAGTTACATCCCACTTGTACCTTTGGAGGCAAGTGCCCAAGAGGGTGTGACTTGTTCCTGTGTCTCAATCTGACTCTTTGCAAAAGGAGTCTTGGGAGCAGTAAGTGCAAAAGGCATTTCATTTCTTGAAGTTGACTCTGTCTTAACATTCTCTTTGTTTTCATCCTTGTTTGATGCCACTTTTCTTGTCACTGGAGTTGACAGTGTGAATTCCCTATCATCCGATGGAGCATCAGGCCTTGAATGCTACAAAAGATGTAACAAAAAGAAGAGTCATCCTTTGCTGTATTCTGATCACATTCAGGAATGTTACAGACAAGGAAACCCTGAAGCAGGTTAAAAACACCACACAGTGCTTGCCTATAGAACAAAATAGTTAAAAACTCTTCAGTACTTCTGATTCCCTCCATAACTTGCTTATAAAGTTCTCAAGTAATTTGCCACTTCTTTATCTACTCTTCTAAATTCTTTCACTTGCACATTTAAAACTATTATTCACCAGCTCATAGAAACACAGCTAAGAATTTTCATTTGGATTAATTGTAAAATCTTAATTGCTTCATTGGATTTTCTTGTATAATACAGACAGGTTGCACTTGTTCAGCTCTAGCCCAGCTCTGAGACCTTGTTTGCTCCACCTTATTTTTTTCCTGTCAGTTTTAAAATTCTCATTTACTTATTTTCTAGATGCTGATTTTATGCAAATTGGATGTCAAAGCTCAAGTTTTAATCAAATCAATCGTGACTTACAGCTAGAGAAAGCCACAACGTATTATCAGCTATATACTTGAAACACTTCTTTACTCCGTTTGTAATTCCTCTTGGCTAGGGTCCACCAACATTTAAATATACACTATGTATATTAAGATTTTTTGGATTAAGAGTATCATATAAAAACACCTGTTTTGTTCTGTGAGCATTTAGAATAAATTCTTCCAACGGAGATTCTTCAAACAGTGAAGCTGTATCTGAAAATTCCATGGATCCAAACGCACATGTCATTTCACTGCAGTCTGGCCTATCTTCTTCACATGTCACAATTTTTTCAGACTGAAAAGAAAATATTCAATTGAGATTCCACCGAATGCTTAAACATAAAATTTCATCAGAAAAGCACCATTGAAATC
>WEIV01007706.1:5651-17501 GCA_013390005.1 Calyptomena viridis | reverse complement strand
AGCCACTCTGGAATACTGTATTTTCCTCTCTGCAGAAAAGAAAGGATTTAGAATTAACCTTGAACCTCAAAAAGAACTGCTAAATTACTTGGACTATAGTGACATCTGTATTCAGTTACAAAAGAATAGCAGGAACATTTGAACTTCACTTATTGACTCAAATAAACTTCATGGTAGTACTAAAACCCAGATGCACTCTGCTTTGTTTGAAACTTTCACATCTGACCAGTTTTGCAGCTAACCTCCTCCTTTATCCATTGCCTTGCTTCATTATATCAACTCAATACTGAAGTTCTAGGAGTGCAAACACACTNACAGAAACAAATCCACAAAATACTGATCTGAAAAGTAGCAAGGTATGACAAAATTCAGCAAATAAGCCTTTTTTGCCCAAGGCACAGCTCCACAAGTTCTGCCATCAGAAGGAAAAAGCCTCTCATAATGCTTAGAGATGCCTGTTCATGTATTCTAGCACCACCAATACCTACCATGATCTTTCTGTAGACAGCCATGACATTGTCATCATCAAAGGGGAGAAAACCACATAACAGAGCATACAGCAGTACTCCCATACTCCAAATATCTGCCTAAAAACATAAAAGTGAGAGTTCACAAACCTGATCTGTCTAAAATGGCTTAGAGACAGGTAACATTGTCTTCCTTTGGCAAAGCCCATGTGCAACTCTTGAAAAGTAGGCTTCTTAACTCTAGACAGAAGTGCTGTACTTCAAGTGAAAGCACACAACCTGAATTCAATTCCCTCAAGCTACAGCACCAGATAAACCCATTATCCTCTCCTTAGGTTACCAAATTGCTGAACTACCTTCAACCTACAAGGATTTCAACAGCAAAAATGAAATCAAATTCATCAGAAAGGATTTTGTACTGAAATGTATTACTGATTACAACAGCTGTCAGCACAGTTATAATCAGCTTTAAAGCCCCATTACTTATTCTCTGTATAAGCATGACAAAGTTCATGTGCATCATACTGTAACTGACACTTCAACCACAAAGCAAAAAAAGGTTTGAAAAGCACTGACTTCATGGAAAACAAACAAGCAAAAAAAAAGGCAGCAAAAGTTAGAAGCCAGGGACAGTGGTGCAAAGAGTGGTAAAGAAAAAAAGACTGAATCCACCCACGAGCAGAGACAGTAAGAAGTTTGAGTGAATTGCAACTGCAGCATTTTGGATAGATTGACAAAAGCGAGTAGCAGGCCATAATGTTCTAGACACAGAAACAAAGCCAGATAA
The DNA here is from genome assembly GCA_013390005.1 of Calyptomena viridis. Lineage (NCBI taxonomy): Eukaryota > Metazoa > Chordata > Aves > Passeriformes > Eurylaimidae > Calyptomena > Calyptomena viridis. The sequence goes on along the minus strand of WEIV01007706.1, from coordinate 16,247 downwards.
ACGCCAGATTTTCTTTACTCAATTTTACTACAATATACGGTACAATGAGCAAGTTTTTATAAACGAATTTAAAGTACATGAGATACTGAGTCTGCATAAAAATTCGCAACAACAGTTGAATAATTAACAAATCGCTGCTTGAAATAACAAGATAGAAGGAAGGAGTTTAAGTTACTTTTTGTAGGGCACTAAAACACAAGGTAACATCTGGAGACAGCAAAGGATTAGTCAAAGATGAACAACCCAGCTGCAGAATCTGTGTGTAGCAGTAGGACATGCTATTCCAGGCTGTGACTGCTATAAGTCACACAGATTCTGAGAGCCACCAAGGCAGTGTTAGCCAGCAGTGTTGGAGAGAGACACAAGGGAGTGTATTTCAACCTCATCACCTTCAAATACACAGGGGGCAGGACAAAAGCCACCCTGATCCACAGTTGTGCTATGTACCTCTGAGCCAGTGTATGTTTTGCCCTGAATCAGCTCTGGTGCTGCATAAGCTGGGCTTCCACAGCATGTGTTCAGGGGGTAATCAAGGCCACCCTAGAAAAAGATAGAAACGACATAGAAGCATTCACTCTAACACAGATGGTATTTTCTAGCAACAACATATTGGAGGCTTCAGAAGCTTCATTTTCCCCTGCTGTGTATCTATATTCACTTTACATTTTGCTTTGGTATAATATACGGTTTCACTAGGCAAAACTCTCCAAGACCATGAGTATCCTGCACACATTCAAATTCCAAGCTGCTCATTCACCTGTTAACGCAGCAGCCTTTTCTGAAGCTCCTCCTTTGATAGGAATACTTGCTTTTGTGACTGCAAACAGAAGAGATGGAACTTGGGAAGCAGTGACCCCAGAGCTACTGGACATGTGGCTGGTTGGATATTTACACGAATATTTAATGCAATAACATCATAAAGAACCACCGAGAATGTTCCCTTACTAAAATCATGTTATTACTTTACCTGGGCTTTATTCTAAGCAGATTAGAGTAACATGGCATTGCACCAGCAAGATAGTGGTCTGATAGTCCTGGTTGTTTGCAAGGTACTCTAATTTGAGCCAGCTAAAACAATCTGAGGACTTTGGACCAGTAAGAGCTTTTTCCAATTAAATTGTTTCTTGCCAGCACCCAGGTGAAGCTGACAAACAGGGCAACAATCTAAAAACCAACTTTAAACTTGGAAAAGAACTCCATACAAGCACATGGATCCAGAGGTTTTGTAAATGTAAGGGAAATCTATTTGATTTGATCCACAATCTCCACACACAAACTAGTCATATGAAACAAGACACACACCATTGAGACTTTTTGGGGGAAAATGCGCACCAACATAACCCTTAAAGTACACACAAGGTGATCTCTGTCTTAGATTGTAATAAAAGATGAAGTGTTAAGAGAACAAAGGCATTCTACTCTGAACATGCAGGGAACTACTCTCTCGCACTGTTAAGGCCCTACCAAGAAATTAATAATGGGACAACAACTATGCAAACAGCTCGAATTCAGGGTGAGGTTCTGCACTGCACCCTGAAGTCACACTTGCAATTTTCATGTACATGCTGTAGCTGATTTAGCTCTGCTCTGTGAGTGTGACACTCTTACCTTTGGCTTTGCACAAAGTCCAAAGTCTATCAGTTTCAGATTATGCTCCTCATCAATCAGCAAATTTTCCTAGTAAAAGAAAAAGCCATAATGAATTCTTCCATAACCCAAGTAACCACACTTTCTTTCATCTTATTTTTTCTTGCCATTAGCCTCTAGAATTTACCCAAAGCTCTCCTCTGGAGATTTTGACCAGTTGATAATGAATATATCCTATCTTCCATGTGGGGAATATAAGATCCTACATGCTGAGAAGGGCCTGGAAGGTTGCTAGACTGAAAACTGAGTTGAAGACAGCAGTCTGCCCTGGCAGAAAAGGTAGTCAGTGATGATGTCCCAAGTGGTGTGAAGAGGAACAGAGGTGGCAGAGTCGAGGGACAACTCACTCTCAGTTCAGCACAGCAAGAACAGCACATCGAGTTTCTGCCCACTCCCCGGCACAGGAAAGACATCAAACAGGCCCATCTGTGATTGACAATAAGCCTGCCTAGGATGGTAGAGCACTTTTCAGTGAGGAGAGGCTGAGGGAGAGACACTTGTTCTGCCTATGGGTAAGAAAGCTTCTGTGGAGACCTCATGGCAGCCTTTTAATTACTACAAGGAGGTCATGAAGACAGAGTCGGCCCTTTAACAGCAGCACATGGTGGGATGATGACAGAAAACAGGCATCAGACTGGAACTAAGGTAAAGCCTCTTTCCTAATAAGAAAGCAAGCAAAGAGCTGAACAGGTTGCCCAGAGACATTACGCTACCTCATCCTCAGGGCAGGTCCAAGACGTGATTGCATAAAGCCACAAGAAGCTCAGTCTGACACCATTTTGAGCAACAGATTCAAGCAGAAGCCACCTTCCATCCAAGTTATCACGTGATGCACTCCATCAGCTCTCCATTTTTGAGCTAGCTCCTTCCAAGAGGCGAACTGAATGTTGTGCTTGGGGAGTAGGTTTTTAGAGGCAATGGTTTCATGAGCTGCCTAGTAAAATGCTTGTACATTAAGAATTTACTTTCTCCGAGTTGTCAGTGTCTCTAAACATGCAAACTTCTAACTCTGTCAAAGAGAAATATTGTCAAGGCTTCCAGTCTCTAAACTCATGCTTAACCCCTGCACAGTTACAGCAAAGCCACATAACTGGTGCCATGGCACTCCTGTCTTCCTGTACCCTGTCCAGTCTCCATTTGTTTAAACTGTGGGGATCACCTTTTTCCTTTGGGTATGACAACATAACAGTTTGCACAAGAGAGAAAGCATAACAACTCTCTCTGGGTACAAACTGAAATAAAGGGGATAGCAAGAATGCCTAAACAACAAAGTCAGATCCGTGTCTGCTCCACTCTCAACTGGAGCGCACTGCTCTGCTTCTCTTTCATAGGAACCTTCTTCCTCAGAATCAGACACATTCAGCTCAGCCAAGGAACAAAGCAGCAACTACATCTAATGTTTGCTGAAAGAACATTTCAAGAGCTCTAACTGTAAATCTGACTACTGTTCAGACTTACTGGTTTGAGATCCCTGTGGGCATATCCCCGACTATGCACATAAGCAATTGCTGAAACAATCTGCCGAAAAAATACACGAGCTTCCTCCTCAGAAAGACGGTCCTTAGAAATGATGTAATCAAATAGCTCTCCTCCAGGACAGTACTGCACAAAGTTAGGAAAAAGAATACATTTGAAATACAGTCATGAAATCTAAATACAAACAAGAGCACTCTTCCCTTCCCTCTGCTTTATCCCAGCAGCAGCCAAGTGTGCCCCAGGCCAGCCTGCTAGAGACCCAACAACCCAAGGAACATGACTCTTGCTGATGTGTTGTCATAGCCACATCACTCCAGTGTCACATGCAACAGAAACTGCCCAGTTGTCAACTCTGTGGGGGTTCTGGGGGTCCTATGTATCCCGCTGATGCTATTTTTTGGAGCACAAGATAGGAATTCAAGTTAGTTTGCTTATTGCAAACAGTGAAAAGTGGCTTTAACAATAAGATAGAACACATTGCCAGCTTCATTTTTAAACTACGGCATCTTAGACACACTTGTCATTGAGATGACTTTCTAAGAATTATTTCATTAGGACTGTTATTATCTAGTGCTATAGCTAAACCCATGGACCTTCGCCACAGCAGAAACAGTTTCTTACCTCTAAAACCATGAATATTTTCTTGGGTGTCTCAATCACGTGATACAACCGGCAAATGTGCTGGTGACTTAAGTCCTTCATGGCATCAATTTCTAATTTAACACGAGGCAAGTCATCCTAACAGAACACAACAGCAAGCTATGAAATTGCTAACTAGTTTGACTATCCTGTACATCACAGTAAATATACTATTGCTCAACACAAAATGTCACAGCACGTGGTCCAACTGCTCAAACTCAAGCATCAGCTCTGTCCCTGCTCACCTGTGCTCCTCACAAACCGGTCAGCAAAACACAGAGGGACAGATGTACAATTGCTACTATTCTCATGAGTAGTATGTTTGAGTTACTGTAGTTTATTAAGTAATTTACTATTTAAAGCTATAATTTCCTCAGTTTTATGGTCAGAGAAGGCTGCCTTCTCACATGAGGGCACAAGATTTGTGGTGCTCTGTTAACATTCTTTCAAGCCTACAGCATCCACCACCAGCCGAAAGCAACAAGTTGCCCCTGTGTTCCTAAGAACTCCACAGGGACAGTATAAAAAAAGCTATAAAGCTACTAACTTTATAGTTGGTAACATCTTCTGACTTACCTGTAGAGCAAGTTTGTCCATGATTTTTATTGCAACGCTTTCACCAGTGAGACGATGCCGTGCAAGTTTTACCTTTGCAAACCCACCTAGGATTTGAACCAGAGATGTGTAAAGCTCTGTGCAGTGACAAACTTTGTCACCTGCCATCTCACAGGTGCATATACCATACGCACAGCGCGCAGCATCTTTGTTAGATGAAGTAGCGATCGCTTCACCATCTTCCAGTTACATTTCCAGAGTTCTGCCTCGCAGAACAAACCCTGGAAACATGACCCACGCCTCCTCATCACACATACGTGTTCGCATTCACAGACCGAGCCCACCTGTGCCGATTGTTCCATGTAATTCATAATACTTGAGAACTTCCTCATAGTCACCGCCGGCCATTCTGCGACCAGCAGGGCCCAGGCAGCTCTTCTTTGCTCCTGCAAGGAGAGACCGCAGCCCGTGCTCACGCCTTGGGGCAAGGGGAACCCCTCGGCTGCAGCGCCGAGGAGGGCAGCTCCTTCCACGGGCAAACTCGGGGCGGAGCCCGTCAGGGCTGTCCGGCAACAGGCTCTCCGGAGCGGTACCGCTAGGAAACCCCCGAGTCCCACCCCGTTCCTGGAGCGCTACCGCCAAAAGACTCCCGAGTGCCACGCCGTCCGGAGCAGCGACCTCGCAATGGCCTCGGGAGCCCGTTACCATTCAAATCTCCCGCTTCCGGCTGCCGGACAGGAACGGGCGGGGACCGACCAGGCACGCCGGGAGAGAGAGCCGCCACGGTGCGAGAGCTTCAGCTCCCGGCTCGCAGCTAACGGAGGCGGCCTCGGCGGCGAACAGTCCCTACGGAGAACGGAAAGAGCGCCCGTCCCTCCCGGGAAGAGCGTCCCCGCCCGCAGCCGCCGGGGACCGGAGGGGGACGCCTGCTGCCGAGGCTGGTTATTTACGCACGAGATGGCGGCCGGCGCCACCGCCCCCGGGAGGCGGTGCCTCCCACCGCCCTCCGCGGCCTCTCCCGTCCCGGACCCCGGCGGCCCGCGGCCCCCTCCCCAGCTGTGTTTACATGGCCATTAGTAGGCAACGGGCTCACTAACGCAATAGTGCGGTTTTGCTCTGTACACACAAGAAACAAGCTAGTCTGCAACCTCGTCTGTCAGTGATTTAAAAACACAGAAAACGTGCAGGGAAAAGCACAAGAGGCATGAGTGAAAAAACTTGAGGGCAGAAAAGGGCAGGAAGCAGGATGGAAAAAGTGTGAGAAATTTGAGGGAAGAAAAAGGCCAGAAAACGTGACGGGGAAAGTGCTAGAAATGTGAGGGGAGAGAAAAGCCGGGAAATGTGAGGAAGGTGTGAGAAACAGGAGGGGAAAACAAGTAAGAAATCAGAGAGAGAAAAGGGCAGGAAGCGTGAAGGGGGAAGTATGAAAAACCTGAAGGGGAAAAGTGCGAGGAACATGAAGGGAAATGCGTGGTACATGTAAGGGGAGAAGGTCAGGAAACGGGATAGGAAAAGAGTGGGAAATGTACAGAGAAAAGTGAGAAATGAGGTAAAATTGTGAGAAATGTGAGGGCAAAAGTGAGAGAAATCTGAGGGGAAAAGAATGGTAAATGTGAGAGGAGGAAAGAGAAGGACATCTGAGGAGAGAAAAGGGCAAGGAAATGCAAAGGGGAAAAACATGAGGGGAAAAGTCTGAGAAATGTGAAAAGCATGAGGAGCGTGAGAGGGAACGTGTGAGAAAAGTGAGGGGAGAAAAAGTCTAGGAAATGTGAAAAGAGCAGGAAATACAAGGAGAAAAGTGCAAGAAACATAAGGGGGAAAGTGTGAGAAATATGAGAGTAGAAAAAGATCAGGAAATGGAAAACATTGAGAAACAAGAAAAGTGTGAGAAACAAGAGGGGAAAAGTTTGAGAAATGTGAGGGGAAAAGTGTGAGAAACATGACAGGAAAAGGGCCAGAAATGTGAGGGGAAAAGTGTGGAAAAAGATGATGGAAAAAAGGTGGGAAACATGAGTGAAAAAAGAGCATAGTGTGACTTGAACACCTCATCCTGCTGTGGATCCCGCCAATTCCCATTACTCAGCCCTCTACCTCCCAGCTCACATCACCCAGGCCTGAACCCCCCAGGTCCCAGCAGCCCTGAATCCCACACCACATACTGCAAGGCAGCCCTGGAACCCACTAGCTCTGGTCACCCAGATCTGGATCCTCCAAACATCCAGCACCCAGCCCTGGGTTCTCAGGCACTCCAAATTCCCCCGAAATCCTCACAACTGTGCAGTGTTGCAGGCATTGCCCACACTCTTCGTGGAATGATGTCCCACTGGTTTTGGCACAGCTCCATGTCAAATGGCATCATCCCCTGCAGTGTCAGTCCTAGGGATCCCCCACTGCCCTGCACTCACTGAGCTGTCAACAGTCACTAGAACACAGGGCTGTGGGAAGAGAAGAGTGGATGTCGGGGATGGTCCCTTCGTCATCCCTGTCCCCTATGGGTGCCCCCCACAGGCTCAGTTCAGGGCTCGGCACAGCAGACATGGTGACACAGCCAGGGTGCTCCCAGGGGCCCATTCACCCAGATACACACCTGCCCATAGACCCTCCTGTGTCCCCATCCCACAACACATGTGGGCTTACTCCAAGGTACTCCCCATTGTTACATTCCTCTTCCCTGTCCTCCAAGGGTCCCTGACACCTGCAGCCACACGTTAGGGGGAGCAGAGGGTCATGGAGCTGGCAACTGTGGGACAAGGATGTCACCCACCAATACCTGCAGCCCTGCATGTCCCCTGAGCCCCTCCTGGTTTCTCCAACCATCCCTAGAAGTCCATATTCCTATGGGTGCCCCCAGCTCATAGAGGTCCCCACCCGTACCAGCACCAAAGATCAGAATCTGGGTATCACAGAGTCTATGATTTCCATGAACTAGAGAGTGACACCTCCTGCCACTCTGAGTGCCTTAAGTCTTGAAAGCATTGGCCACTCACAGTCCATGGCACCATCTGCTGGCTCCTTGTGATCTGTGAGGACATGGAGATGGAAGGGACAGATGGGACAACAGGGATATCAGTGACAGTGGGGTGAATGATGCACCCGGAAGCATGACTCCGCATGCCCTGGAGAGATGAGCTCCCACTGCTGGAGATTCCACCTGGTACTTGATGGGGGGCTTGATCAGACTCAAACTTTTTCTTGCTCCACCTGACCTGCCATTTCTCATGGTTTTCCTCTGGCCCCTGCATCATGCAGCTCACAACCAGTCCATCTGTCATAGTTTCAGGGACCGGGACCAGTTTATCATCATGTGGGTATAACCAAAACTGTATATTCTATACCCTCTATGTCATTTCTGATGGGCTGTTAATAATAAGTCATTTGTAGAAGCTAACCAGGGCACATCTGGCACCTCAGGCCACGAGAGATAAGGGAAGAGACAAATCATGTCATCCAGGGGAGTGTGATTTTCACAGGAATTACTCAGCTGTGATAGCTCCCCTCGGGGGAGGCATTAACACCTCCACACCCAGCTGGAGGGAGTCCTCTCTGCTAATGGGCCCGGCTGCACTGGCATAATAGGCAGTAACAATGACCTAGATCCTCAAAGAGTCCAAAAGTAGTGCATGGCTCTCAGAGTTAAACCATGCATTGTAAAACTCTCTGCCCTGGGGGTGGTACTGGGCATTCCCACCTGAATCTGAGGATATATAATCTTTGAGTTTGGGGATTTGGGGTACCACTCATCAGATCTAGAGGAGGAACAGAACTTCAGTGGGACTGTGACTGCCACTCTTGAGGAGACTGTGATCATTACTTTGACAGAACTGTGACCACATCCTGACCAACAGGTTTCCTTCCCTTCTGCTCTGCACCCAGGGGGACCACCCGGTGCTCAGCACAGGAGCTGATGAGCATTGTGCTGGTTTTGTCCCAGGGCACTGGGATGTACTTTGTCTTTGTGGGTCAAAACCACTTTTGTTTTTATCATTGTATGTATCATAAGTTTTGTAGTAAATTGTAACTCTGATTTGTAATCTCTCTTAAATTGGGTCCTTCCCCCTGCCAGTTTACTTTTAAACCAGCCACGACCACAAATGAGAGCTGCAGCAGTACTTCCATCTGCCAGGCCTGGATCCTGCCAACTCCCATCACCCAGCCCTGCATACCACCAGCTCCCAGCACCCAGTCCTGGACCCACCAGCAGCCAGTTCCCAGAGCAGGACTGCTCCTCTCGGGACCCAGCACTGGGCTCCCAGGCACTCCAAATCTCATAGCATCTTCACCCTGACAAGCAACCTGATGCCCTGCAGCACCTTGACCCCTTAGCTGTTCAGCCTGCTCTCAAACTGTGTGCTCAGTGGACACATCTCCATCAGAACTACACCAATGTAATTGTGAGGGACTGGGACCCCCACCTCCAGAAGGCCACCCCTCCTGAGAACACCTCCCTATGTCAAGCTTTCTCCCAAAGAACACATGCTGGAGAGCTACATCCCCTGGGGATGCCTCCTGGAGGACACCTTGGCTGGACACGAGACATACACCTCCCCTGAGGACAAACAACTGACCTTGAGATCAGCACTAGGAGCAGGAGCTGGGCTGAGACCGGAACTCGGTCAGGAGTATGGGGTCTGTGAGTTCTGTGAGGGCTATGGGGACTGTGAGGTTGATGAGGGGCTGTAGGATCTGTGGGGACTTTGAGGGCTATGGTGTTTGTGAGGACTGTGAGGTTGTTTTGCCAATTGACAGGGGCATAGAGAGGACACAGACACCAGTGGAGAGAATGGCTTTATTTTACTATTAATATTAAGGCTACACAAAAATGAAATAATGCATTTAATCCAACAATAAGCTTATTATGCACTCAAGCCTAGCAACAAACAAAATAAGCAAGGAAATGCCCCTAGTCATTACTATATGAGTAAGAGAAGAGTAATTAAGAAAGATAAATCTCCAGTTGCCCAAGTACATTATTATCATCCAGATCCACAGTTGCTGGGGAGCCTCTGTTGCAGCAAGGATTTGGAGAATTTTCCCAACAACTGGGAGGTCTTACATGGTGCATCCACCTGTAAGTGAGGTCTCCAAAGTTCCTACAAGAGGATACCTGCTTTGTAGTACCAAATGAGCAAGTCAGAAAGTTTGCCTATCTTTTTGTGTGAAAATATCTGGTTGCATACTTCCCAACCACCTGGGACTAGGGCTGGGCCAGAGCCCAGGCCAAGGTTGGGCAAGGTCCCTAAGTATCTTGCAGACAATTACCAAATCTGGTTTGGTATAAGAAACATTAGCATCAGTGGTTTTCTAAGTCTATATATATAGGATTCATTTATTTTTACATACTTAATATAGGCAATTACAGGTTGACCTTAGCAGCATGCCAAGTGCCTTCCCAGTCTCTCTATCCCCCTCCCTCCAGCCAGGCAGGGGGAAGAGAATAAAATGGTAAACAACTTGTGCATTGGGATAAGGCAGTTTACTAAAGCAAAAGCAAATCTTGCATATGTAAAAGCAAAGCAAGTTCCTCACAGTAGGAGTGGAGTGCGAGGTGGTGGAAAGCCCCCTTATTTCAGAGGGTGCACCTCCAGCACCTAAGGGCAGCAAAGGCAGCACAAGCCTCTATTGCTCCTTACTCCAGGTAGTTGCTGTGACTACCTTTACTGACGCCTCACAGGGCATGTGGCTGGCAGCAGGCAAGGAGGCAGCAGGCAATCTTTGAGGGTTAGAAGTATCCAGGTTTATTGCAGCACTGAAGGGAAGTAACCGACAAAGACCCCAGGCACCAGTTGTGCTCAGGGTTATAAAGGTAGGAGGGATCAAGGGGAGGAGTGCCGCTGTGCCTTCCCAGATGGCTGTGCTTTCCAAACTCTGCTCGAGCCCAGGCTAGCTGGCAACCACCTTTGAGGGCTACGAGGCAGATGTCTGGGCACCAGGTCACCAAGCGCCTCTCCACAGGAGAGGTCGGGCACCCCGGCATCTCAGGAGCCACTAGCTAGGCGGTACGCCCTGCCACACACCCCGCAAGGGGCTTCTCAGTACGCCTGTCCCTAACTAGTGCCTCTGGAGAAGGACCTATGGCTACTGCCCACCGAAGGAAGCAGAAAATGACTCTCTGAGTAGGGTGAAACAGAGCTCAGTTTATTGGGGGTCCGACCCCAAGGAGAGCCTACTCAAGAGAGCACTCAACAACCTGGAACATGGTCTTATAAAGGGGGCGCAACTGAGGGGAGGGGAGAGGAAAAGGACCAGCCAGGGATAGGGAAGGTGGGGTTTAGGGATGAC
>WEIV01007705.1:12137-24121 GCA_013390005.1 Calyptomena viridis | reverse complement strand
ACAGATATCTAATCTCTACTTCCCATCTGCAGCGATGTCCAGCCACATCCCAAGAAGCAGGGCTTCAGCACACTTGGTTGTTCCTTAGTGGGCCGTCATCAGAAACAATGAATGCCCATCCTTCCTACTCCTTTTATATCTGAATTGATATCGTGTGGTAAGGAATACCTCTTTGGTCAGTTTGGGTCAGCTGGCCTGCTTGTGTCTCCTTGCAGAATCTTTCCCTTGCCTGATGCTATTCATAGCAGTAGACAAAACTCTGGTGTGTTATTAACACCCTTCTAGCTACAATATAGAGAACAGCACTGTGAGGGCTGGTATGGGGCTTAGATAGACCCAGTACACATACTAATAATATATCAAAGCACAGATTGTGTCAGATGCAGAAATATTCCATTAGGTGACACCACCCTTCCATAGCCAACACAAAGTTATTTCCCAGCAAGAAAACCTTTCTCTAGACTGTTTTTTGAAGACCCAAACTATAGGGTTTCCATCAGTTATCTCTAGAGACTATTACACATTTCTAATACCTCCCACTATTAGATACATTTTCCTGGTAATAGGGCTAAATTTTCGTTTGCTCAATTTCATCCCTGAAAAATGCATCCCTTGGTTGCAGTATGAAACACTTACTAGTTCAAAGCTAACCATGTATCTTTTTGCTTCCAAGTAGCAGCATAACCTACAGTGCTCTGATTTTATTCAATTTTAAAGACATTATATGCTATAAACCCCACCATTTTAGTACATAAACCACCATTTTTTTCCATTCTTGATTTTTTACATGTGAGAATTTCCCTTCTCCATTTTCCAGACCCTGAAATTTAGAAAACTGCACATTTATGCATTGTTAATAGATTGGTTCTGTCTCTCTGGATTTTCAAAAGCAGTTCACCATTTACAGAAAAGTTTAGAAAACTTTAGTTCTCTGTGAGTGAGTAGTTTGACTTCTTTAAACACATAATTTCATGGCCTACTTTCTTACACGAAATGGACTCAGACATATCTAGTACATAGAAGTGCATTCAAGAGGAGCTTCTTCATTTAAATTTTAAATATTTAAATACTACATTTTCCCTGTGTAAATTTGTTTCCTTGATTAAAAAACAAACAAACAAAAAAAACCCAAAACCAAACCAAACCAAAAAAAAACACCATTAAGGAACAAATTAAGAAAAAAAAGAGATCTATTTCTCTCTTTTCTTAATCTTAATTTTACTGTGTGCCGCCACACATGTACTACATGCCACATCCCCTGTGCTACACATACCATGATCTCACTCCTGAGAATATCAGCACTGTTGCACTACATCAACCCAATGTCCTGTATGCAAGCAGGCAATAGAAAGATGGTTAATTTTTCCTGGTTTGAGGACAACAGTGTACACACAGCTGATGTTTAACTGAGTATTTGCTACAGTACTATATCATATCCCATATCATATCCATGACCAAACACTGACATAGATGTCCTTGTCTAGTGGTTTAATATCATTTGAGGTGTAGGTCCATTGGTCCCCCAATATTTAGAAACATGGGAAGATTGGTAAGAGGTGGGTTTAAAAAAAAATACAGGAAGTAACTTTGGCTCAGTAGAAAGCGAAATCCAGTGTTGACTGCTGACAAATTCAGCAGGGAGGAGTGCAAAATGAAATGCCACATGGGTGGAAAATCCCAGAATTTGTTTAAAAGTGATATGTATCAGCAAGGCACATAGGTTCAGATATCAGAGCAATATTTGGCTAAGAGAAGAGTTTCGTGCTTTGGCTCAAATTTTCTTTAAAATAAGGGTCAAGTGAACTTTTTTTACTAAAACAAGAACTGACCTGAACCTTCACCAGATGTGAACTACTTCGTAAATATTTCAGAGCAGCATGAAAAATGTAAAATTCTGCAAAAATGCTTAAGCCTGTGTTGCTTGAGTCTGCCATCCTTACTCACATCAAATAGTCTCTTACTCTTTGAGCAGTCCCACAAAATATATGTATTTAACCAGGGAATAAGATAGCTGTACTATATAATGGTACAGAACAGAACTATTTTTGCCTACTCCTTTCTTTAGCAGTTGGTGAGGAAGATGTCTCACATACCAGACCTGACAGTAATGCACAATAAAATGCCTAGAGAGAGGTAGACACCACTATGTTTAAAACAATTTCTGAACAAGACCCTTTTCTAATCTCTGCTTTAAGTACACTACTTAGTAAAAATCTGAATACATTTTTCCTATGTTAAAATCTTCTTTTGACACTGCATCTGTCACACAGTCAACATGTCTGACCCAGATGTACCGAGTAAGCCCTGCAGATTATTTGTCAAACAAATTCTGGAACCTAATATTTGGGTCTTTTATTTAATGGATATGCAAATTAGGAAACAAGACAGCATTTGTGCTCGATACAGTTGTCACTTCTAATTCTGGTAACATTCATTATCTTGTTTACAGATTTTTTTCTTACACCCAACATCTGCCAATACTACCTAAACCGCAGGAAGTTGACAAACCTGTGCAAACTTCCTCTCAGTCTCCCTCTCGGTTTTTGTTATCTCTTCCATGCACACTAATTTTGTGCATCTGAGGCCTCTGCTCGCCAGAATTATGCCTGCTTCCTAACACCTCTGCCTCCAGAGCTTTGGATTTGAAATTGAATAGACACAGAGCCAATTTATCATAGGATGACATGTGTCATGTTCATGGTATAAGCAGAGGGACCTACTGTATGCACTGTATTTATCCTTTTGTTGTCAACATGGACAAAGACAATACCAGCAATAGACAGATATTACATTTTTAAAATACAATACATATACTTACTTAACTGTTTTCTATTAGAGTTAGGGCTTTTAAATGAAGTACTAGTTCATTTTGTTTAACACCAGATTTCCTTTGTCAGATAATCATCTGTCATTCAGGCATGCAGCATATTAAAATATGTGAGTCCAAAATACCAATGAATTAGCAGCAAGTCTTCAAAAAAGAATTACTTGCATAAAAACCATTATGTGCATACTTTTTCTGCAAGTAAGAAATCTTGATCAAATTTAATGACAGCTAACACATATTTATATATACTAATGTTGTTTGTAGCTGTATTTATACCTAACTGTGTATAATGTGTTTGCAGAATAGGCATATAAATATGTATTTGTATGTATGTCTATAAATACATGTGCCTATGTGTATGCTTGTGTGTGTTTGCATACACATATATATATAGCATATTGTTGGTTGCAGGTAAAGATGCAGACAAAATGAGTAGCCTAACTAGCAGTGAGCAAATAAAAAAGAAAATATCTCAAAATATCGAGAGGAAATTTCTACTAGAAAAGTATGTCCAGAGATTTCATTTGTGGAGAGTAAAAATGCAAATATTGATGTAATATGCTTGTCATCTCCTGACTCTGGACCACTCTAGGGACACAAAAATCCCTGGAACCTTTCAGCTGATTTCCAGGTATGTTTTCTGACACTTTATTCACCTGCTGTTTTCTTGCTGAGGAAAGTCACAAAGCAGGGATGAGTCTACTCTTTCATTGCAATGATAATCTTACAACTAGGCTTTATTTTCAATAGTATTCCTATAAAATCAGCTTAGCTAAATCTACTGGTTGATATACACAGTGACTCTAAGGTGTTTTTTTTGACATAGTAGCAGATGAGAGCTATTCAGGGGACAAATATCCAAGGCTTTATTTCAGGAATAGCTGAGGGTCAAGTAGAGGCTAAGACTCAACAACCTGAATGAAAGGGGATAATACCCATTTCTACAAATATATTTCTCATTCAGGAAATCTGAACATATTTCTTTTTTACATTTGTTCAAATATATTTCATATTGTAGAATGCATTTGAACTAGTTATTCTGAATTCATAGGTGATCAGAAGTCATCAAGGTGATATCCTATTACTTCTCCTCCATATTGGATGAATGAATCTGTTTAAAAAGGGGATGACCACATAGTCTGTAATGAATAATGGCCAGACAAATTATATTTATTATTACAGAATTTTAGCTATACAACTATTCCAAAATCACATACAAAAAAATTAGGTTTGAATATTTATATAGAGTAAAAACGGTAGAACAAATTCTGCATTTTCATTTGCATACATGATGTGATTTGCACCATTGCAGTCCTACTACAAATGGAAGAAAATTAAAGAAGGAGAGGATCTTTTTCCATGCACATGCACTATTAAGGAATAATCTACTACCACTCTTTTCCACTTCATCAGACTGTGCGTTTCCCATTTTTTTAATTTGCCAGTATGAGAAAGATCAGATTTTACTGCTAAACACGAGGGATAAAAAAGAGTTAGTTGAAGCCTTCAAAAATTCAAGGTGTATTCAGATTGTCATTTAGATAAAGGATGAAGGGCTTTGATCTTGTTTGATATAATTCAGTTCCTCTGCTTCTGGTAGTGTAAAACCATATTCGAAAAAAAGATGGAGGTGGGGGGTTGAAAGAAAGAATGAAATAAATAATGGTTAAGAACAGAAAAACTTCAACATGAAATAAACAAATACTCATTCTTCATAATAGTCTGTTTTCTGTTTTCTGCAGGAATAAAAAGAAATAGAAAGTTTGGGAGTACATCATTGCGGTTAGCATAAAAGATAACTAGAACTAGGCATATTATGCAATTTGTTTTGTTTTATTTTTAAACAATTGGAGGAAGAAAAAGCTTGGATTTGCAAAGAATTTGCAACTGAAAATTTTTTTGACAGTACTGCCTCTGCCCATCTGTGCAAAGATTTCTAGTAATGCAAACATAGCAGTGATGAAGAACATAACATGAAATACCATGTATCTGGTTCGTTTCAAGATTCCAGCTAGGGAGCATTGCTCAAAAAGCATAAAATGACTGTGCAAGTTTTCCAGCATAAATATTCCAGTGGATAGCTTTCAATTGTCAGAATAATTATAGGTCAGTTCTCACAATCACGTATTTAAAAGTGTCAGGGAAAGTTCCATTTTTATTACAGGGCAGAAAACAAGGACTAACAGTGAATGGGGTTGGGGGAACTCTTCCTATTCACCCCATACAATTTTTCACCTTAATCTTTCCTCATTTCCATGAATGTACTTCCTTGAATATAAGAAATAGCTTGAAACAGTTTGATATTGTTTATATTTTGTGCACAAGAAGATATTGATTTTATAGAAATAATCACTGAAGCAATGAGAATGAGATAGAAAAGGCAAACATTATCAGGCAGAAGTAAGCCAAAATGTCTACAAAGTAGAATATCTTTTTCTTGTATTTGGTTCTATTTTACAATGAATACAGAAAACATATAAATATGATAGGGGTAAATTTTATGTGAATGGTTTATAGCTCTAATGATTCAAAGCTCCTTGTGCCTGCTATAGCTATCTCTTAAGACATTCATCAAGGGTAATTCCTGACTAGAGTCTTGTAAGTGACTAAAGTACAGGTTTTTACTGTTTCTGGTGTTCTCAACTATACATTTAAAAAAAAAAAAACCAACAACAACAGCAAAAAAGTAAAGCACATAATACTTGAGCTTCAGTTATATACATCTATAAACGAAAGCACACGTGTTTCACGCTCATGGATAATGGGAAATATATTTCCCGTTATACAAATTATACAGTATTAAACAGTAAATTTTTCTCTACATGCAGATATAACAGAGCCAGGAGTAAAGGCATATAAGGATCAAATCTGACTAAAATGTTGGAGTCTTTCTAATGATGCTGATACAAGCACCAGGAAAAGTAACTGGACCAGCCTGGGCAACAGCTATATCAGTGAAGCCTAAATGGGAAAGACAATAAACTAAGTACAGCAGAAGACTAAACACAAATAGGGGAAGAAAATACATGTAAAAACTGCTTCTCACAAAAACTGCTCCTTTGAAATTTTTCTTAAAAATGGGTAATTCTACTATTACCCACTATCTCTAATAATTTATGTGTTCTCTACATATTTCAAAATTCTAGGCTAATTAAAGGAAAAAAAAAAGGAAAATATAATTGTGACTAAAAGGAGGAAAAAACATGGTAGAGTCATTAAGGATTAAAGGATCCAGCTTGCCCACATTTATGACTCACTTTGCTGCTGCACCACAATCGGAAAGTTAGATGGCAGATCTCTCTTTGTAGATAAGTGGGAAAGGCATAGGGTCAGAAACCCAGACTGATGAGAAAATACTGCTTATACATAGTTTAGGGGTTTTGTTTGTCTTTATCAAATTATTTTTTTAATTAGAAAAATCCAGCTAGAATTATTTTATCAGGATGGAGAAACAAAGAAGGAGATAAATCATACAGATTTAAGCAGCAGACCTGAATATTAACACTAGAAAGAATGCTCAACCCCCCATTTCCAGCTCTGCACGGTGAACATTTAATTATGTGCAGTGCTAAGAACAATTAGAGTAACCTTACTTGGCATTTTCTTAGGATTCATTTTATTTTTGAAATCCACAGACTTTATCATACAGTAAGTGAAGACATTAGGCACTATCTTAATCCATAAGGACATTGATTCTTCCACCATCCATAAAAGCCCTCTGCTGGAGTCCCTGGCTTGGTGCTGATCCAGTTTTACTCCAGCTAGGCTTGGAACACCGTCCAGGGGCACTGCAGCAGATGTTTGGGGCAATACTTTGCTAAAGGCTTCCTTTCCACGAGGACCAGCCAACTATCGCATTCAGAGCAAGCAGGCAAGTCCAGCCTTGCTTGGCTTTGCCAGAGATTGCAGCTACGATGAGTAAAAAGGTTCAGGCAGCTCTTGTAGTTGATGCAGTTGAGTTTATTGACCCTCTGCTGCCAGTATGGCCTCAGAAAGCTTCTAACCTTGAGGAAATCCAACCAACAAAAGCCCCATGACTTCCTGAACATGAACTTGTAAAGAAGGTTCAAATTTCTGGGAGGGGAAAGGGAATGACCAACGGGAAGGAGGGGTAGGAGAGGTCTGGGGAGGGGTAGGAGTGGTCTAGGGAGGAGTAGGCATGGTTTAGGGAGGGGTCACGACCCTAGAAGAAGGTTCTAGGGTTGGTAGGGGTTTGGGTTACATATTTGGGTATAGGTGGGAGGGGTGAAGATAAGGGATACATTTGAGGGGAAGATACAACTTTGGGATGAACCAACTGTGTGTGGGAAACAGGAGCAACAGAACATTCCAACAAGGGGGTAACAGAACCATATATTATGGAAATATATAGCATAGAAATAAATGCAGAACATGCACCGCAACAGCCCTCGATCCCATATTTTTCAGAGAATTGACCTGTGTCCAAATGCTGCAAAGGAGTCCAAAATTCAATAATTAAATACAAATTCCCTAGATCTATACTTTTGCCTTCAGAGAAATTTGAAACATCTCTTTGAATATTTCCTCTAAGTACTGAAAGAAAGTGGGCAGAAGGGGTTGCTTAAAAAGTTTATATGCGGTTTAAACAGACCAGCTATTCCTACCTACCAGCCCTTTCAGTCCAGCTGTGATTTCAAAACAGTGGAGAAAATGGAAGAGGCCTCTTCCCAGCTCTTGAATGCATGTTGCTCTCTAGTCACATTTGTTATGGAGGAAGAGCGCAATACCTGTGTTATCAAAGACTACACTTCTGAGGACTTTCACTGCAATGTCTATTGCAGCTTAACATCTGCCCATGCTTTCAAAATGTCACTGTCTTCAATGAGAAAGAAAAAGGAAAGAATGACAATGAGAACAGACACTAGTCAATGTTCAGTGTTACACAGGAGATAACAAAGCAAAAACAAGCAGTGATGGCTACAGACATGGAAAAAGGATCACACCCTCCTTTCAATACTTTCTATCTCAGCTGGCAAAGTAAATGAAGGCAGAACCAAATAAAGATCTGTCCAGATATGAAGCAGTCCTTTTCCCTGAATATTTACATCTCTCTGTCTTTAAGGTCTGCTGATGTCTTCAGATACAGCATGTATCTGTAACACCAGCCTTCCTCAGTGAAGGACTGAACTTCACAGAGGAAAGGAACTCATAGGATTCCAGGGGCACAGGAGATGTACTGTGTTTTTAGAGAATAATCCCTATTTAATAGTGGAATATAGGAGCAATCACCCAATGATCATTGCAGGACATTGAAGTAGACCAAAGGTCCTCTCCACTACCTCTTTGAGGCTGGAGCAGCATAGGGATGATGTCAGTCAGCACAGTGGCCTGCAACAAGAAGATCATACCAAGGGTGTTCTAAAAACTTTGATTTCTCTTGTCCACAGAGCTAGCTTCATTCCAGAAACATGCTGCAAAGATGAGTTTTGAGTATAATCTGGTAAAGAATGAAAGGCAGTCCACTTCAAACCCTCCAGTAATGTTATGGAAGGTGGGTACTAGGACGTGTTTTGCACTCTGCTACCACAGGTCCTTGTCATGCGTAGAGCTCTGATGTTGTTTCTTTCACTAAGATCTGTATTTTCAAGGCTACCTGTACAATAAAAGGAAGTTAAAAAAAAAAAAAACAAGCCAGCTAACCTCACTTGGTTTAAAACAGAAACAGAAAAGGAACAAACAACAAAAAAGTTGAAAGCTGTAATTCTCTTTCTAGAGGGCTAAAGGTTAGCTTTGTTAACAATGATCTTGTCAGTGACCCTTCAAGCCCTCTCCTGCTCATCAGTGAGAAAAGCATATTGATTTCCAAGACAGCCTTAAAGTGCAAATTTTATTAGATAGTGTGCCCAGGTAGATTTCAGTCTTAGGAGAAATAGAGATGGAACCTGTGTTGAAGATGGCTAATAAGCAAATATTCATTTGTCAAGGTTTGAATGAGATATTTAAAACTATATCTGTTAGTATGTATCAACTACATATATTTTGTACTACAATGATATTTTAATTTTATTTTTCTGTCTAAGAAAGAGATCTATGAATTATTTATCCATTTGTGTAGCTGACAAACTGAGTAATCATGGAATTCCTGTGATGTCAATCACCATTCAGCTCATGGAAATTCTGATGCTTTGTGACAACTACTTAATCATGGAAAGAGGACAAAAAGCAGGCATTAAAGACATTAAAGAATAAGGGGGGGGGGAAATTCTGTTGAAGAATTTCAGACGTTAAATAAGAAAATCATTAAACCCTGAGATTAAGCATTACCAATTTCAAGGAAAGTTTGGGATGTCTAGTAACAAAGAGAACAAGATGGAGTTAGAAACAATTGTGTTTCCAATCACCCTGCACGTATTATCGATAGGTTACAACTGAAACTAATGAGTATCTTTCCTTTCTGTGACTTAGACTTAGCCTGATGCTGTTATTCATACATGGAATGGACTGATCCTCATTTTCCCAAGTAAATGATTCAACCTATTTTCCTTCTTTCTTTGTGTCATATAAATCATAAAGAAGCTGTGATAGGGTGGAGGGTAACAGGTGCTGACCAGACTTATTGGTTTAAGCAGGATTGTTTGTGCTCAACAGGGTGCTGAGAAATTGCCCAGCACATTGTAGCATGAGGAAAGTTAACAAAGAGGCATGCATGCTACGCACCAGGTAACAAGCAAAACATTACATTTTTTATTTTGATGTATGCCTTTGTCACTTGACAATGTCATTTCTCCAGCCACTGACAAAGTTACTTTGTTTTTCTTTATAGTGACAGTCTCATACCATTTCTCTCTCTGAGTCTACATATAAAAAAAAAAAGGCAGAGAAACTTGATGTTCTTTATTTGGGATAGGATGAGTGACAGTGTACAAAGTGTGGATTGGATTCCTGCTGTGTCAGAGAAATACCAGTCGACATAGTAGAGGCAGTCAAGTTACCATTGATTTGTCAAGTGTTAACTTTATTTCTGAAGATGGGTTCAGCCTTATTTCCAGTGAAAGTGCACTTACAAACTGCATGATTGTTCTGTGTGTTGCCACAGATCGGGAATGGGAGTTCTTATATCCATACCTGAATCAGATACTTTTCAAAGCTGCTTGGTGTAGCCAAATTACACCTACATAGCATATACATATAAATAGACACATATACATAAGTCCAGTCTCATCCGGACTAATATTAGGCAATTATGGGAAAATGGAAAAGAGACATCCAGAGATTTTGGACTAAGTTCTTAACTAGCTAATGACTCTAGAAAGGGTTCCTGTCCATCCTCAGGTAAACTACAACTAGTGTTTTTACATTTGTCCCATCTTTTTCACTGTCTGTTCTCTTCCTACAGGATTTAGAGTTAAGGCTAAAGCAGTCTTTTGTAATTCTTAAAGATAATCTGCTACTTTGCTTTAACTCTCAGGTTTATTTCAAAAACTAGTTGCATCTCATGATTTATTTTCAATCAGTTTTGTTCAATACTGCGGTTAGATTCTTTCTGTAACAGCAAGAAGGATCAGAAAACCAGGATCACCTCCAACTCTGCTTGTTGCTCCTCTTCTCTCCTTGACTTCCACTCCTGAACTTTAATGATCTTGCATGGCTTTTCAACTGTGCTAACATTATATTTCTTCTCTGCTGTTCTGAACATCATCAAATATGTAGATCAAAAGGCCTACTGAAAATCTCACTAATTTTCTGCCTTAGTAAAACTCTCAATGATAATTTCATCACTTTATGCTCCAGAACATCCGCTTTAATCTTTCTGCCACCAAGTATTGTCATATTCATCATGAAAATGTTTAACATGAAGATTATTTAGTTATGCAGAAAAGATAAGTTTTCCTCTGTAAGTTTGTTTTATAGAGATCATGTTATCAATTTTTTGTGACATTTATTATGCAGCTAAAGCAAAAAAGTAAGCCCTTAGTGGTTTGAAAAATTACTTCATTTGTTTACTTATATACTAGGTAGGTTGAGAACAACACAATCCCTGAATCCTTGAATTCAAATAATCTATTACCCTGCACTGCTTTCTGTAAATGAAATGCCAACATATATATGCACAGCCAATGTTCAGCCACTACCACACTTCATCTTCCCAGGTGAAGTTAGACTAACAATTAAGAATTAACAACTTTTAAGAAAAGGAAAGAAAATACAGTACATAGTACTCAGTGGTGTAATGACACTGAAATATATTACGAACAAAATTCTGTACTGTCAGACAATACTCAGGTCACCAGTTCCAACTGAAATCAGTTTCCTTTGATGAATAAAGTATTCACGTGTATTTAATTTCCTTTCTACCCAGATGTGTTCTACGAAGCCTGCATATGAACTATTTCTTCTCCTGAGTTACTCTGGATAGAGGAGGGGTTCAATGCTTTTGATATTAATACCAACTAGTGATTAGACATGAAAGCACAGGCTGAATAAGACTGTAGAGCTAATCAACGGGTAAATAATATTGAAATGCTTCCTTGCAGTATTTTCCTGAAGAAAATCATCATTCAAATAGCTGAAATTTATTTCTTCCTGCTCAACTGAGGAAACACAAATTAAATCATCTGTACCCTTATCATCTCTTGTTGCCTAGTCTCATTTCCTCAGGGGCTGTTGTACAAACAGGTCTATGCTCTAGGCATAGAATGCTGGAAGTCAAGCCTTCCTCCCTCCCATAGGTCATCTAGTCATCATCTTGCCCTTGTTAGTCCCTTTCCCATTTGACCCTGAGCTACAGTAAATAGGCTGAATGAACTGCTCCCACCAAACCTGCTTACTCGTGTTTTCACCCTTTACAAGGGCCTCCTTTTGCTTCATTTGGTATGTTTTCACCTAGTTATATCATGGGATAGAGATGGCAGAGCACTGAAGTAAATAGAAGTTGGATACATATCAGTGCAATTTCTCTGAATCTGCAGCCTGATTTCCACTCAGTTTTTGAGAGGCTTTTTCTGTAAAAGCATCCGATCTATTGCATTTGCAGCAGAGATAGCAAGCTTTTGATCCAGCCACGTGTTGGGAGCAATTCCACAGTATGGAATCCAATCAGAGCACCTGTGTGTACCACTATCTTAAGCTTTGCTAGATAAGACAAAAATGGTAGTCCAATCTATCATGACCTGCAGAACTAAAAAAAAAAAAAAAA
>WEIV01007703.1:7799-39467 GCA_013390005.1 Calyptomena viridis | reverse complement strand
AAACCAGTGACTTTCAGGTAGAACTTGGAGGCAACTCCAACACAGCGACATGACTTCTTGGAACATTAGTGGACTCAAGATTCCCATCTTCAGTGGACCACAACAGACCAAAGATAACTGCAATTGTACCTCTCTACCAGGTAGGATTTCCAACCATCAACACCTAGGAAGGGATGGTGCTAACAGAGGAGTTAACCATTTAAAGACCAAAGTATTTTGCCAGGAGTTGGAAAAAGCTTTTCCTCAATAATTGCAGTTCACAATCTAAATTAGGAATAGAACTGCATTTTTTTTTAGCCTCAATCTCCTGTGAAGTGATCAGAAACATCAAGAAGTAAGAACACAGGCTGAGGCTGTTGGCCTCCTCTTCAGTCAAGCTCAGTCCTATACATTCTGTACTGGTATAGACAGCCACAACCATGAAGCATCTCTCCAANTGTACCTCCATACTACATGAGAAAAGCCAGATTCATCTGCAAATAGTTAATAAACTAGAGATGCAATGGAAAAAGAAATAATGCAGTACAGTACAAAGTTCTAACAGGTATTAGCCATGCCAATCACTGGTCTTCAGTTACAATAATCAGTTACTCTAACCACACCTATGACTCAAGAGGCGATTTCAGTAAAACCTCCCCCAAAACCACCACACCTTCAAACCAATCTAGTCTTTGCCTCTGCTGTGTCTGAGAGGAGCTATAAGGTACCGAAGAGCTTTCCAAACATAGTTACTGAACATGAGTCAGCAGAGAGACCTCCTTCAACCAAGATCTGAGACTTCCTTCTCATCCTAAATGCCTAAAATACAAGTCACTATTTGCACAGGGGATCTTCCTATGAGTAAATATTTTCATTTCCTGTGAAACACAGAACTGATACAGAATAAATCCTTTGAGCTTCCCCCCGACTTTCCCAGAAGTTGCATCAGAAAAGTAATTCAAAACCTCAAAGATGTTAAGTGAGTTTTTTTTTAAATGTCAACATCCAGAATCAAGATATACTCATCCTTGTTACTTACCCAATTTATAAAAAGAGCCTGAGTAAATTTGACAACTTCCAATGTCACCAGAAGGCTGATTGGAATAAGGTTGTTGTACAATATTATAAATGTCAGCAGATTGTATCCAAAGTTGACAGACAGCATTTCTGTGGACCAGAAGACAAAGGACATCAGCAGACACAAGTCTGAGTGGTTCAGCAGCAGCACAGGGGCAATCAGTTGTCACAGTCAGATTTAGCAGTGCTAAAATAATCAGCTAGTGTGTTGATGCCTAGTACAAAGGCCTTTTTAATACTGATTTTAATAGTACATACATAAAACACCCACAGAACACATGCCTGAATACAAAGCATATTATACCAGGTGAAGAAGGGCAAGACTGGTGAGGCTCTATACTAAAGAACAGAACACTTTCTGAACAACTTTCACTAAACAGATGGCGAGAAGTNAAAAAAGCAGATTTATACATCTTGCTTTCATACCTTGCCAGAAAAAAAATCGCAAACATGACATTTAAGAAAACATTGCCCTACCTGCCCAAGTTCCTCATTAAGGTTTGAANATATTCCTCACTATAACCCAAATTTAGACATTTATCAGATGTGTAAGCTGCCCAGTTAAGAGCCACCAATATCACTAATAATACAACCACCTTTCAGAAAGTGCCTATTTGTCTCAGTGCAGTTAGGGAACAAAAAATAAACACTAAAATTAGTTCTAAAATCTGACACCATTGTCATAATTGAGAAGTTGCCCACTCTAAAGAAACCTAACAAAACAATTGACTGATAAACAGGGAAGAAACTTTGAAAGTTGCTGATACTGCAAGTAGATGATGTTACAACTACTTAATTCCAGAGTCAAAAATCAGGCATTTCCATGCTCTTCCCATGTGATTGTTTTCATTACCACCACAATGGCAGTTCTTAATCATAGGAGATACACTTGTCATCTATGGGTAATCAAAAATTGGATAATCAAAAGGTTAGCAAGAGACTTTGTCTCTGTTTCTTATTTTATGCATTCATTTAGTGAAGCTAAGAGCCTGGCTGGCCCTACAGTCTGATACATCCCTGGCTCAGTGCCTGCATACTCACTGTTGGAGCCAAGGTACCAGACGACTTCACCATGTGTTCTGTTCCATAATAAGGCACCTACAGAACTCACAAGGGCCATTACCAGGAGAATACAGAACAAAACCAGGATCTGCATGTTGGTCACCTTCTCCACATTTGATCTCTTCAGAGGTGCTTTGGTTGAATTCTAAACAGAAGAAGAAAGGAAAAAAAAAAGAAGAGCCTGGCAATGGCTTATACAAGAGAAAACTGCAGAGGCAAATAGTCTCTATTTTCAGAGTCCATTAGAGCACTTCCTGTCCATCCCACTGATGATCAGCAGCAGTGAGCAACACATACTGGTTTGCTGGTCTCTCCAGGCACTCCCTGCCATAAAGGCAATATGGGACAGCAGTAACAACTTAATCTCCATGGTCATTACTATGTCCTCAGCTGTTAAACCTGTTTTCCATGTGATTCCAGCTACCAGACAAATTAGGATGCAAATTAGCTGCCCTTACATATTTGAACTGTTTTCAAATACTTAAGTGTTTACACACATGCAAACATGCAAGGGAATACCCTTGTATTCCTCGAGGCCTCCAGATCCTCAACAGCTATAATGAGTCACACCATTTAACAAAATTAAATCAATGACAAAGAGAACACAAGAGAGAAGACCAATTTCCATCAAAACATGCTCTAAATCTCCTTAAAAACTTTACCTGCATGAGTTTTGTATCATGTCCTGTATACACAACAATACCCAAGATCCATTGAGTGTTTCTCAGCTGTGCACCTCTCAGCAAGATCTGGTCTGGACCAACAGGAACTGGACTGCAAAGCAAGTAGTATGTATATCTTTCAATTCTTGCTAATAACACTTTAAGGAAAGTAATTACATTTTCAGCCTTATTCCCCAGTGCAGGGAGGAGGAGGAAGGAAAGAAAAAGTAATATAATGACCTTAGATTGTCCACACAACTCAGGACAGTACTGAAACCTCTGGAAGTCTACTTCCTGTTAAAGCACAGTAGGATAAAGCTGATACTAGTTTCTAATTACCCAAAACTTGAGAACTTCAGGAATAAGCCTATTCTGCACTTGAGCTTGGCTAGTACTTTCTCTCTCACATCAAGGACAGAGAAGCATCACACTTCCAAAGACACAATCCATTTCAAACA
This sequence comes from Calyptomena viridis, assembly GCA_013390005.1. NCBI lineage: Eukaryota > Metazoa > Chordata > Aves > Passeriformes > Eurylaimidae > Calyptomena > Calyptomena viridis. The sequence continues at coordinate 36,229 of WEIV01007703.1, read as the reverse complement.
CACTGTATGACACACATCATTACACAAGCATTTGGAAGAAACTGTATTACCCACATAATTTTCAAGTGGGATGCAAAAGATGATCTGCTATTCTTCCATCTGTCACTAAAAAGCTGAGTTGCCTAAGGAATACAGGTTTTGTGAAGGAAAACAGGTACAGCCAAATGAAGCCTGTATGTTTCTACTGACCTTTCAAAATCTGTGAATTTAAGTACAAAAACTAAGTACTTTTCTTCCAAGAGCTGCAACAAATCCAAGTCACACAGATAAAGCCTCCAGACTCCAGGATCATTTTTCTCTATAGACCTGACCTCGAGCCTTTGGCTCCAGTGGGATAGGTTTCCATTTCCTCTGTGAATCTCATGTAACAAGAAGGCCCTAAAAACCCCAACCAATTCCCCAATTTCTCCTCTTTAGATGTACCTTTCAGTTAAAAAAAAAATCACTATAATTAAAAAGAAACCAATACTCCCATAATAAGCAGAAGGTTTCATCCAAAGACAGAACTGTGTTATCTTATGCTGGCAGATGCTATGATTAACAATTATTATTACCCTCTTCTTCCACAGCAAAAACATGTGTATGCTCAGTGTTATAGACTAAAAGCACACAGGAAACATTTTTCCTAACCAAGCGACTTTATGGCTTGGTTGTCAAGTTAATACCTTTGACCATCTAAGCGCAAGTTTCCAGTGAAGTCATACAGGTGACGGTTGGGTCCTTCACATTCTATCCTCCCAGATACTTTCATCAATTCTTCCCTGGATTGCAGACTAGCAGTTTGAGACAAGCCCTGCAGAGACAAAACCAAAGGAGACCATCAGAAATTGTTATTAGAAGACAACCTAGGAAAATGGTGCTTTCTTGTAAGGCCTACAATAACAAATATAATTAAATGTATAGAGGTTTATTGGTGAGGGTCTTGTGGTTTGGTGGAATCTTTTTGTTGTTTTTTTGGTGATGGTTTTTGTTACATTTTGGGGGGGTTTTGTTTTGTTTATTTGGTTTTCAACACCTCTTTCTAGCAAGAAGATTCATCATGAACACATATGAACCAGCTAACATAAGATTGATTTAAACTCTCTACACAAGACAGTTATATTACCTACATGATCTCCCTTTAACCCAGAGCAAAGTTCCATCCACAAAGCACAAAGTTACACACATGCAGGAGGAAGTAGGAGAGAAGCAGTATAAATAGGCCTGGCTTTTCTCTCAAAGTATAGGTCCACTGATGTGTTATTGCTGCTAAATATAGTAATTCCTAAGTGTAGTCTCTCGGGTCACTGCAGCCATTATGCTCTGATCTTGCTCAAGGTTAATGATCAACCTGCCATGCAACCATAGCCTAATGTACTGCTAGTCCATCTCAGACTGCATATACAGCACTCCACTGCTTTCATCTAAGAATGGAGGGATCCATTTTGTGTTCCTCTTGCCAGAGAGTTTGACTGCAGCACTACAAGTCAGAGCAGGGCCATATTTTTGTATTTTCAGTGTGTGTCCTGAAGCCAGTAAGATCTTACAGAAACTCAAGATCTGCAACACTAAATCACATTTTTACAGATCTAGCGAAGTAGCAAATACACAGCTTTTTAAAAATAATCTGTGTTTCAAAAATCCTAATCAACAGTATTCTTTTAACAAAACTAGAAAGACCTGAATAAATTCTGCTACTTACCACAAATACAAAAACTTAAACATATAGAAAGTCCTTTTCAGCTTCTACCTCTGCATAATGCTCAGAATGGTACTTGCGACAGGAGAAACTGCAGCTCCCATCGCAAGCATAGCTAATATTCCTTTTTATGTACAGCACTTAAATCCCACTTATTGGGCCTTCAGCAAACCACAATATGGGGTCTGTTTGATTTATCATTGAGGGCTTACAATACTTACTTCAGATTAGTTTCTAACACTTGTACATGATGCATCATTACTTAAGTTTGTATCTGCTGAAAGGCAGCTTACAGCCACTTGAAAAGAGATGCTTTTTAAAAACACAAGTACTTGTATTGTTATCATTTAAGGTAGATGCTGCTTCACAGCTAATATTAAGTACCTAAACGAAAAAAGCAAAGATGAAACAGTTTGTTTTACCTGTCGTATTTTAAGATTCGTCTCCCCATCGAGATTAGCTGTTTCAATATAGCACATAGCTTGTGGTTCACTGTAAGGAACATAACATTTTCAATATTAAAACTCCATACTTTTTGTATACTACTGTTGCACTAATACAGTCCACAATAGATTTCTTCAATACACTACAGAAGACAGAAAACCATATTGGTGGTATACAACCACGAATGAGCCAGCTGACTTAAAGAGAGATGTCTTTGGATAGGAACACAGTCATAGAACAAACTATAGAAAAAGACAAGTCTAAATCAGAAGGTTAATAAGAGTTTAATAAATCATGATAAACTTGGATGCCTGAAGTGAATTATTTTGAATTGCAATCCAGAAAATTGTTTCAGATTGCAAGAGAGACGGATAAAATACCAAGTAATGAACGCTACAAACAGGGGATATGTTTGGATGAAGAGAGTAACGCTGTCTGCTATTGAGTTGTGTCTGTGGATTGAACATAAAAATGATCATGTTAGTAAGGTCACCTGAAAGGTGAGGGGCTTGTGGAGGTACATCTGAAATTACTGTTAAACAGCTTTTAATTGAGCATCAGAAAAAGGTTCATTAAGATTAAGATTGAGAGCTGTGACCTGCACCTTCCAGAGATGTTTCTGCTCTTACCAATAGGTGTAAACATCTTCCTCACACAGCTGAATTTTCCATTAGTCAAGCTCTACATCCAACATGGAGGGGCTATGCATAAATAGCATCTGTGATAAGGAAGGGTACTTGTACCAGTTCTTTTCCTGACATACCACTTAAGATTTCAAACTTTGTATGGAACCACTAAAACTATTTTTCTGCCAACTGTCTTCTTGGGCTGCTAAAGAATATCAGTTTCCCATCTGGATTTAAACAAGTGCTTTTTCAGCATACTGCTTCTCATTCTCAATGTGTTGCTAGTTTTTTCCCCAAGTAATCAATCGCTTTAACAGCAAATCAGCAGATGAGTCAGTAACAAAGGCTCCTTAGGACAAAAATAATTAAATAAATGGACAGGTACACTTGCGACACAGTAAGAAACTAGATTATTCTCTCCAAACAATTTTTCTTGGGGAAAAAAAAAAAAAAAGTCTTATCTACTACAACTGAAGTTAGGTCAGGAAGGAGACCTTTAGCAATGCAATTCGGATCATTTCCACAGAAACAAGCAAGTGTTTCCATACAAAGTTGCGTTTGGATTTAAACAGGTATTTTTCCTTGATGTAAATTTATTCTTTACATAAAATTCATTTGATGTCACTTTTTTCCTATGTAGGAAAAGAGTAAAAATAAAAACAACGGTTTATTTCCCCTCTTGCAATCAGCTCAGACACAGAAAATCAACACACAAGCAAAAGACCCCCCCTTAAGAACATGCAGAGCCTTCTGGTGAACTGAGGACACTTAGTACTGTCATTTAGAGGAATCATGGGAATAATATCAATTGTAAAGCAGAATTGCCATAGAAATAGCTATTTATTTCAAGCAAAGCTTCTTCCAAATCAACATGCCTTGGGTTAAATTCTCTAATTATTATGCTGTTATCAATGACAGCAGGTTAGTAAAACAGAACAGTAGAATAACATAGAACAAAAAGTGATCCACAAAAGAAATAAATCAGAAGGGTTTTTAGCGCAACATATTAGAGAAGTTCTTAAGTAGGATGTTCCTCAACACTGAAACAGAAAATTACTGATGTCAAAGTTGAGGCTAACTGCATACTAAAGTCGACAACTGCTTATTTGAAGTTTGGGGCTTGTTTTAAAAAAAGTACAATACTGTATACCATGGAATGAAGATGTCTCTACTCTTCATAATGTAATGGTTCAAAAGCTTCTGCACACAGTTTTGGAAAAAACCTAAACCTCCCAGGAACAGCACAGACAAAAACAATGAAGCAGAAAATAAAGGGAGCTTGAGAAACAAGTTCATTTAGAAGTCAGGTCATGTAAGAGAACTGTAACCTACACACCAGAACAACCCACAGTAACTGTTGAAAAGCACATTGGAGAAAACTACAGAGAACAGCAAGGTGTCATAAGACTTTGCTATTAGAAACATGTTTAAGAACAGGGACTGTGCTATTGTCTCTTATTTAAACCTCATCTGTCTAAGCAGACTGTGGTCTTCATTTGGCTTTAAGCTGTTCTACACAACACAAAACCTAGATTAGCAGTCAAGTACCACTCAAAGGCTTTCAGGAACTAAGAGACCTAGAAAAATTAGGGGGCTGAACAACAACCAACCATATGAAGTTTAACAAAGGCAAATACCAGATTCTACATCTGGGGCAGGGAAACCCTGGATGTATGTACAGACTGGGGAATGAGATGCTGGAAAGCAGTCCCATGGAAAGTGACCTGGAGGTCCTGGTCAATGACAAGTTAAACAGGTGTCAGCAGTGCCCTGGCAGCCAGGAGAGCCAACCATGTCCTGGGGAGCATCAGGCAAGTTGAGGGTGCAGCCTCACCTTGAATATTGTGTGCAGTTTTGTGCACTGCAAAACAAGAAAGATACTAAGGTATTAGAGAGAGTCCAAAGGAGGGCAACAAAGATGGTAAAGGGTCTAGAGAGGAAGCCATAAGAGGAGTGGCTGAGGACACTTGGCTTGTTCAGCCTGGAGAGAAGACTGAAGGGAGACCTCATCACAGTCCTACAACTCCCCACAAGATGAAGCAGACAGGTAGACAAGGATTTCTTCTCTGTGGTGACCAATGACAGGACCTAAGGGAGTGGCATGAATCTGTGTCAGGGAAGATTTAGGTTAGATGTTACAGAAAGGTTCTTCACCTACTTAAGAGGGTGGCTGGACACTGGAACAGAGTCCCCAGAAAAGTGGCCCAGCACCAGCCCTGTCAGAGTTCAAGGAGCTCNGAGAGCCAACCATGTCCTGGGGAGTTGTCCTGGGGAGCATAAGGCATCAGGCAAAGCATTGCCAGCCAGTTGAGGGTGCAGCCTCACCTTGAATATTGTGTGCAGTTTTGTGCACTGAAAAACAAGAAAGATACTAAGCTATTAGAGAGAGTCCAAAGGAGGGCAACAAAGATGGTAAAGGGTCTAGAGAAGAAGTCATAAGAGGACTGGCTGAGGACACTTGGCTTGTTCAGCCTGGAGAGAAGACTGAAGGGAGACCTCATCACAGTCCTACAACTCCCCACAAGATGAAGCAGAGGGGTAGACAAGGATTTCTTCTCTGTGGTGACCAATGACAGGACCTAAGGGAGTGGCATGAATCTGTGTCAGGGAAGATTTAGGTTAGATGTTACAGAAAGGTTCTTCACCTACTTAAGAGGGTGGCTGGACACTGGAACAGAGTCCCCAGAAAAGTTGCCCAGCACCAGCCCTGTCAGAGTTCAAGGAGCTCTCAACAATGCTCTCAAGCACATGGTGTGATTCTTGTGTGTCCTGCACAGGGCCAGGAGTTGAATTTCTATGATTCTCGTGGGTCCCTTCCAACTCAAGATTCTGCAAGCAAGCTTCATTCATCAGTATATCTGAATGAAGAAGTTGTCCCATATACCAAACTAAACCAAGCAGGATGCAATAGGTTATTGTTGCTACCATGCTAGAAATTTGCCATACGTGTATTGTATCTAAGGCAAATAGTAAACAAATGAAGTCAAAAAGCTGTTTTGTTATTTGATGCTAACTGGGCTAGGCTTTTAGATTTACTGTATCAAAGAGAAACCATTCCTGGAAGGCAGGAAAATATGTTGAATACTCAGTGGAATTAATGGGAAGAAAACTTAAGATTCCTTAATTAAGTGGAGGGATTCTCAGAAGGCCATAGAGCCATTGACTGCACGAAGCTTGCACAAAGGACCTTTAGTGTTCCAACAAATACATCAATACATGTATTATATACCTGTAATCCACAAAGTGAAGTTTCAAAGGCTCTTCAAAAAGGATTCTATCTACAATGATACATGAATCATTGCCTGGTGAAGCAGTGTTTTGACATTGCTGAAATTTAATTTTAGATGTGGAGTAGAATTAGTGCCATCTGATGTCTGGTTTTATTAATAGCAAATACAGAGTTTCAAGTCCTCTGCACCTCAGTTCATCAGACACATCATTTCCACACCCATTCTGGATACCTGGTAGATATAATGATCATGTCTGCTGGAAGATGTTGCCCATTGGTGACCTTCACAATATCGCCTACTGCTACCTGTGGTCAGGAGTATAATAGCATGGAAAAGAAAAACAAACAGTTCGCTTGTCTGAAATGTTAGTTTGTTATTTTCTTTCACCCAGTCAGAAGAACAGTATCATGCACAGAACACCTAGAGACAGCGCTTCTCAAAGTCAGAGTACTTTTCACTGCAAGCTCAGAAATACCAAAGTCTTCCCTTTTCTCAATGCAAAATAAACAACTCTCTAGAGAAAAAAGCAGATGTACTTATTTGGAAATTGTGAACTTCTGTGGCTTACATTTAGTAAAAGTTACTTTTTTCTATAATTCTGCCATTATCCAAATCTAAGGGTTTTTCTTTAGTCATATTTAACATACAGAAAACTTTTTTTACTAGGGAAAAAAGACAAAAATAAAATCTATGTTTCAATTTAACTGTCCTTAAGTATCAAGAGTTCCCTCTATTACTTACCTATGCAATCCTCACTACCATTTTCCCTTAATTCTCCATAGATGCACTGCTTGTACAAGTCACCAGCAAGTGGTATCATTTCTACAAATACATAACATAATCCAATTCTTCCCTGACCTATAGTTCCACAGGATATGCAGAGTTCTGAGTTGTGGAATACTGAAGGCTGAAGACCTTCCAGCACCTTTAAGCAGTCACATGCATGAGACTTTCATTTTAAAAACAATCAAGTAGCACTCTCTAAGCAGTATACCAGGTTTGCCTGATGAGCATCAGGCTGCTTAGTGCCAATTCACTGCTGAGAGTCCGAAATGGGCTTAAAATACTTTTAAGACATTCATTTTTACGAATTGGAACAGATGGCATGTTTGAACAAGCAGATTCATTAGTTTTACTCATCCCACTGAAAATAAATTCCCTACCAATTTCAGCATAAAAAAACCCCATCAGATGTCTGTGTGGATAGTACAGTATTGTTATTCCCTAACAATAAGTGTAAGCCTGGTCAACATGCAGATACAGACACAGGTCGATTCAGGAAAATGCCTAAAGGTATTCAAACGAAACAGATTCCAGGCTCAGCTTTAAGAATCCTGCAATTCACTATCCTTTCTACAAAAATAGGACATGCAATAGCATGAATAGGAACCAACACTAGCGATCAGCATCCCTGGAAATCTTCAGTTTCTACTACAGCCTAACACTTCAGCAGGAATGCTTTTAGGTGTCTCGAGGCTAATCTCATTTCCCAGAGGTTCTAACAGGGTGTACTTTCTCCAAAATTATTAGCTAAGAGGGCTAAGTTTATCCTTTAAAAAGCATTGGGAGCCACAAGTAGATCAATACAGCATTTCAACAACTTTCAGGTCCCAGAAACAGAGCTCACAGGTCCCAAGTGCCTCAGGTAACAGCAAGGCTTGTGTTCCTTACTTGAACAAGCAGCTTACTAATTAGTCTCAAAACATGCAAGCTTTTTAGAACAGACAGCAAAATAAAGGTGTCTGTTCAACTTGAAAGGGAGGTACAATTATTGCAGTGAAAGTTACTCTTCTAAGTGTGGACTACAAACAAAATACTGTTTACAGTTTACTTATTAACTGCACAAGCAAAACCACAACAGTTCATTAGCATTTGACTGTAACACAATACTAGGATTTAAAGTTGGGTACTCAGGTGCCTTGCTCAGGGCAATTTTGACTACTGCAACAGAAAGGATGCCTCCCAGCCCCTCTATCCCAAGAGACAGAATTCACATAGCATACATTAATTCTAGGCCTCTGAATTAATTCTGTCAAGAGAAATTCTTGAACAGCTACTTTCATTCCCTCCCATCCCCGGGTTTTACTTACCTCTTTCCACATAATGTTCTGCCACATGCCATTTCTTAGAACTGGAAAGAAAGCTTAAAGTTACATTATAGAATAAATAGCCATAATTCAGATAAATTTCAAAACAACTATATCAGCAGTAGCAAACACTGACCAGAATAAGAACATACAGATCAGAAATGTACTTTTCAGAAGCTGAGACAATACTACTGTCCACAGATGTAGGCACATGAATCCAAAAAAGGAGAAGAATCTGCCCTTAATATTCATATAATTTTTATCACCTGCTTGACAACAGTTGGTGGCCTGATTTCTTCTTGGCATCATTTCACACCAAACTGGCAGCATTGTTTTTAGTTTGGGAAGTGACCTTCCTTAAAATAAAGGGTATTTTACTGTCCACTGTCAGTTGGTATCAGGAAGCACCTTTATGCTCCGTATGATTTTCTACAGAATTTTCACTTAGCTTTTTTTTTGCATTTATTCATGTTTTGACTTGGACACAACCACTTTCACTACCATTATCATTTGCCCGTTTAAGGCCAAGTCTTAGTTGCCAAGCATGCTCAAAGCCCTACGGAAGAGCAACGACCAACTTTGGCAGAAGGAAAATCCTAGCTATTAAAACTTGACATTGAAACAAGAGAAAGAAAACAGGTCTTGGTTTCTCTAGTGCCCCAGTCCTATACTGCCATCTTAACACACTCATTGGTCATCAACTCTGGAACACACTTTTCCATCTGTCTTAGGGTGACTTTATGATATATCCCATATTCGTCTTCTCTATGCTAGGGAAAAAAAATTCAATCTTGTGCTTTTCAAACTGAGCTCAGAGAGCGGAGAGAAAAAAGCCAGCTAGAGAAATCTTTTCAAAACAATTCTAATGTTTCAAGGTTAATTTTTGCTAAGCTGCTGTGCAGTTTTGGGTTTTGTGGTTGGTTTTTTTTTTTTGGGTGGCCGGGCTGCAAGGAGGGAGGAAGACACTTTCCTTCTAGCTTTTCCAGCCAGAATTCTGCTGGGTTTTCTTCAGAAGGAAGAGACTTAAAACTTCTGCATTTTCCTGGACTTTTGATTTCTTCTTCTCTCCTGGACTTGTTGGGATATCAGAATATCAAAACNTATGATATATCCCATATTCGTCTTCTCTATGCTAGGGAAAAAAAATTCAATCTTGTGCTTTTCAAACTGAGCTCAGAGAGCGGAGAGAAAAAAGCCAGCTAGAGAAATCTTTTCAAAACAATTCTAATGTTTCAAGGTTAATTTTTGCTAAGCTGCTGTGCAGTTTTGGGTTTTGTGGTTGGTGGTTTTTTTTTGGGTGGCCGGGCTGCAAGGAGGGAGGAAGACGCTTTCCTTCTAGCTTTTCCAGCCAGAATTCTGCTGGTTTTTCTTCAGAAGGAAGAGACTTAAACTTCTGCATTTTCCTGGACTTTTGATTTCTTCTTCTCTCCTGGACTTGTTGGGACATCAGAATATCAAAACCTCACTGGGAGGCCTTTTCCACCGGTCTGGCCTGGGGGGGCCCCCCACAATTGGCCTGGGACTCTAGAAGGGATCCTGGGTCTTCCAGTGAGACACTTGATTATTTATTGTTATATATATTATTTAGTGTTTAGTATTATTATTTTCCTTGTGTGTTTGTTAAATAAATAGTTCTTTTCCCTTTCACTTTCCTTAGAGGAAATATTTCTTTTCTCGAACCTGGTGGCAGAGGGTGATTGCGGCCTGTTTTTATCAGAGTATATTTATCCCTCTGAATATATTTGTTCCAAACCAGGACACCATCCAAGTGCATCCTCCAGATGATTCTACACATCCTTAATACTACTCCACCAGAACAGCAAGGTGAAATATGCCCAATTATTGCTGGCTAACCAAATCAGTCAAGGTCTGAGCACAGACCTTCAGTTTACCTTCATTGAAAGCAGCGGCAGCCAGTTTTCAAGGGTGGATGAAAAGCGCACAGTGCAACAGATGAAAGCTGAAGAGGTCAGTTCCCTACTTTGACTACAAACAACTTTCTTCTCAGCTCTATGCAATGCATAAGCCACATACATGTGGCTTATCTGAAAACCATACCATATGCCCAGAAGAAAATTCTACTGAAAACAGCCTCAGCCATCCTACCCAGGATAAGCCACTCCACAAATGGGAAGGCAATACTTGTAAGAACAGAGCAAGCCCGAGAAATTTGTCTCTTGATTCCTGTCCTCCAGCCACACACTTTGAATATCAGGATTCAGTGCTCCAATGTAACAGTGAATGGGTCACAGTGAAGTAAGCTGTTTAACAAAAAATGGGTGGGCAGCAACAGAAGCACTACCAATGATATATCTAAAAACTGCTGAACTTGGAACTAAACAGGTATATGCAGTTTAGGAGAAAAATAGTTTTGATGTAACCATTCCTTCCTTGGTCTATGCTGTGCTTGAAATGAGTTCTGCTTATCTCACAATTCAGGAGAAGGCCTGAGTCCAGAATTTCAAGTGAACAGTCAAGTGAAGCCTTGACTCAAAACTCAAACCCTCAGAGAAGAATTGCAACACTTGACATCTCCTGTGTCTTGCTTTAAACAGCTACCTATTCCACTAGAAAGTTTTAGAGACATTTCAGCAAACAGTTGATATTGTTCCATGTTCACATACAATGAAGATATTTTGCAGCTTCAAGGGCGATGAATCTTACCTTGCAGACTATTTCAGAAAACAATTTCTTTCATGCTTACTAAAATCAATTTAATTATTAGAATTAAATAGCCAGGCAAATTACTGCAGAAACTATAGTCTTTTAAACTCATAACCCCACAGTCTGAAGAAAAAGCTTCCATTAGACAAAACAGTTCTAAAATTGTGGAGTTGCAATTTTGCATCTTCTACTCTACTTAACCCAGTTTTATAGGTGTACTACAAAGGACAGAAGAGGACAGTTCCTCTCTAGAATAGTTACACAAGGATAAAATTGATGAATGTCAAAATACACATTGTCAAAATGTACTGTGTTAGAGTAACGAAGGACAAGTACCTAAAAAGACTGTGCCAACTCAAAACCAGAATTTCAATATAAATCTTCTAGTTAAGGCTTCCCAAGACTAAAACCCAGTGTACTGATGTTCCAGATCTAGTACTTAATGCTGTCACTCACATAAGTGGCACGTAGGGCCACTTCAAGTGGGACTCCTGAGGGGCAAGCAGCCCATCAGTCTCGTGCCACAGCTTGCTAGCTCTGCGTTTGTCCACTATTCAAGCACATCCCACACAGCATTAAATGCTCATGACCTAATTCTGTTATTTGACAATGAGAGGACTACTACATCAGAACAGTTATTACTGAGCTTTCTATGTCTATGCAATATCCTGCTCAGGGGCTTCATTTGTTCTGATTCAACATCATCTCCATACACATCATGTGAAGCCATTCAAGACATGAAACACTGGCTCAGAACCTGAAACATCTCCTAATGGAAATGTACAGTGCTCACTTAGAGCAGAACTTTCAGCTGAGTTTGTTCCAAAGGGAATTAAATTTCTACATACGAAAGCCACTCTGCAAAGCAAACCAGTATTTTCAATGGTAAATTTAATGCAGGAAAGTCACTTTGAAGATACAGTACTGCTCCAAAAAACTAAACGCCAAGATAAATGCAAAGCCTACACAAATGCTGCTAACATAAGCAACTGGTCTCTGCAGACAGTGGAGTTTAGGACACAGCCAAGCAGACAGCAGGGGTCTACTTCTCAAGGAACTCAATTGCTCTCTATACTGCATGCATTCATTAGACATAACCCAGCTATAAGAGGAACCTAAAGGCACACAGAGAACCTAAACCGAATTCATCTTAATCCCACACTGAACCTAAACTAGTTTTTCACTCTGAAAATGCCTCAAGAACGAGCCTCTTTAGCCTTCCTCCTAAGAAGCAGGAGGATAGAGTTTTAATCTTCAGATTGAAAATTTATTTTGAGTATCCAAACATAAAAAAATAAAACCTGAACTAAAATATTTTTTCTAGTGCTAAATTCTACTTAGCTCCATTAGAATACCTTGTGTTCTTTAAGGTTGCCTCTCCACAATTACTGTGATAAGCTTCCCTTGAAGTGTTTGTTCCCACATGTTTTCTAACTAAAAATTAAAATTAACTGGCTCTGTAACCTTTCAAAGGACCATCTTTCATATGACCTATGACAAGGACTGCTGCGCTACAGGCACTTAAGTTGCCAATTTCCAATGACTAATAAATACAATGTTTTTGCACTTGAAACATCTTCCTGGACTTCTGTGGAGAAATTACCTTGGAGAATTGGCAAAACTTTTTGATGAATATACAACCTTAATGATCAAATCAAATTTTCAACCACCAAACTCACTGAAAATAACAGGTATAATCTTTGCAGGACTCTCTGAAGCATAGAGTTAGCAGGTTGTTCACTTCCCCATGTTCCCTGAAATATTCCCCTAGCTTTCTGACACTTCAGGTCTATGTCTTTGGGAGGACAGGGCTCTACTCACATCTCAAGTCCCATTTCACCTGTAGATCTGCACAGAGGAACAGAAGAGAAGCTGTACAACATAGGAACTGCAGCTGCCCTACTGCATGGACTGATCACAGGGTAGCCATTGATAAGCTCTTCCCATTTCCTACATAGGTTTTCAGTTAAGGGAGGTGAAGAAAATCCAAGTGATGTCTTCAGGTATACAGTGCCAAGTAGTGTCAACACATTAGGGATACATGTAGGCATTCAGCAGATATCAGTGTCAGATTCTTTTTCAGTGACACTTCAGGAGAGCTACAAAATCCCCAGACTTTTTATATTTTGTATGAATTAAAACTCTTGATACAACTTTCAGTGTTTCAGGGGGTTGTTGGCTTTTTTTTGAGGAGGGGAGTGGAAGGATGTAGTTTGGCAGGGAAGAAAATGGCTCAGTTTTCTTGAAGGACCTGAGAACTATATACCTTTGAACAATCTTGAAATCACATGAACTTACAAATTCTAATAATCCCCCCAACACCTCCCCCCAAAGCGTCAGGCCATCAAGCACGTCAAATCCTAACATACAGGTAACTACCTAGTCCATAAGACGTACATTCCCCATCATCATGGCTGTTAAAACAGTTGTTCAAAGGTAAGTATTCACTATTTGTACTTTAAATACTTAAAGACTGTTTAGTCTTACCTATTGTTTTCTTTTTATTCACTGCACTGTCTGCCTTATGCCTTTTCTGCAAGGAAACAAAACATTTATTACACCTCATTACACTTCATTACCAATTCCAAAACCATTAGAGCTAAAAAGATGACAAACTGCAAGATGATACATTGAGCCATTTTTGCCTTTATGATGGCTGTTAAAACGGTTTTTTTAAGCCATGCAGATCATCCAAATCCAAATGGTTTATAAAAGAGTATAACATAGCTTCAAAGTGAGAGCCCCCATGTTGGAAGTCAGACTTAAACCTGTATCAATGGCAAAAAAAGGTCTCATACTGGTTTTTTGGAAGAAAAACAAAAGGAACAACAAGGAACACTACATTTAGATGGCAGCTGTAGATTATTTTCTTCATCAGTACTTTGCAAGCAGAAAGAACTCTTTCTGTTAAATAGTATCCAACCAAGCTAGTGCAGATTTTCTCCAAAACAGGATATGCTCTGCTCAGGTTGCTTGCCTCCTCCCTGGCCCCATTTTCACAGTCATCTAAAATGACTACCTATTTGTCAGGACTAGTGTCAGACACTATGTCTTTTTATTAAAAGCATTAGTAAGCAAGTTTGAAGAGGTAAAAACAAGCATCCTGAATTCTGTTTTCTTGTTCACCATGTGTAATGAAAATATTCATCTACCCCTGTGTGCTACAGAAATTCTAGTCAAGCTCAGAGCTTCGAGAGTCAAAATGATATTTTGCTGCCTGGAGTAATGACTCAATAGACTTCAGAGATGCATAGCTTTATGGATTTTTATTGCTTTTTTGCAATGTTTGGTCTTTAGCACAGCCTTCCCCACAGTCATACTCACATAGTCTTCTATGATTTCTTTGATGCCAGCAACTGTTAAAATAAAGAGCAATGGCACCAAGGTGGTATATCTTCCTGTTGGAGAGACATCTGGAATTTGCTGTGAACAGAGGGAAAAGAGATATTCATTTTTTATTTATATTTGAAATTAATTTCCAGTAAATTTAGAATTTTACACAAAGCTCTCAGAAGACAGAACACAGAGCTGTCTGATTTGTGCCTGACGTCCAGTTTCAGTGAGCAAATTAGCCTAAGACCTCAGTCAGTTTGAAGAAACATTACCATAGTTACATGATAAAGTTGTACACACCTTTTATTCTATTTCCTGTCTCCTCACAAGAAAAGTATTCAAACAACGTAATTCATGTGGAAGAGGTGATAACCTGGACTATCTATACAGACAGCAATTCCACAATAATTCACACATTCGTTTCTCACTATGGTCAATAGCTCCATGTTTCAGGACACTACTTATTTTTTCTTCATAAGAATAAAAGGAGCTTGACTTTACAAACTACTTTGAAAAAAAGTATCTAAATTGTCTTCCAAGTTCAAGTATTTAGTACATACCTCATTAATATTATTATGTTAAAGCATTTATTTGCTGAGAAAACTTGTACCACATTACCATTTCACTTCATAAAAAAGACCAAACAATAGAACAATACCTGCAGTAAGGCAATGAAGAGGAAGAATGCATTTGCAGCTTTTCTTATCTGCTCATACAGGAATCGAGGTAGAAATGTCACCACACTGTACTTGGCTGTGCTGCAGGTTAGAAGATTTTTATTTTAGTACTTCACCAGAATATCAAGGATCATGACCAAAAAGCTGGAAGCAGACTTCTAAAAGCCAGTGTTAGAAAGTAGTTCAAATATAAAGACATTTAGAATATGGAGCAATTAAGTTGCTTCTGTTACAATAAAGAGCTGCACCAAACAAAAGAGGTATCACAGACCCAAAAGGCTGACAAGTCCAACTTTCATCACTGGTACCTCTATTATCAAATGAGCTATTAGAGAATTAACAACCCATCCAAACTTTATCATCATGAACATGTAATCTTTCATCTCAGTTCCAAGCACTTGATCAGGTGCTTATCCCTCACCAAAACATGGAATTCAAGTGTTGGAGCAGGCAAAGTCAAATACGAGAGAAATTAAAAATTCTACGATGTCATTTCTAAAACACCTCATTTCACAGTTCGGAACCACTTGACACTCAACTGAGTAATCCTCCAGAATAATACACACTTTTTCAGATTAATCTTTTCTAGCTTTTTTCCACTATTTTATATATAATACTATATGTTAGTTACAATATTTGAACTACTATTCCTTCTACCTTATAACAAAAACACACTGCACTAACTAGGCCTTAATCAATGTAATTTCTTGTCCTCTTCACATCAGGTCCGTAACAGGCACGAATACAACTTCCGAAAAAGTGTCCAAGACAACAAGATGATTTAACCATTCCATTTTTCAATGAGTCAAACTACCCATGCTGTCAAATTACTAAAACCAACCTAAAAGAGATTAAGACTCTTGATCTTGTGAAATCCCCACTCTCTGAGCACATTAAGATAACTATGTTATCTACAGGCCTTCTTGAGACAATACTAGGAAACTCATGCTGCAGAACCTGTCTGAGCTATGTAAGTGACCAAGTCTATCAAGTAGAACATAGTGTTCCATTATACAAGGAAAAAATATTTTTAGAGTAGAAAGAGCAACTCTGCCTTACTTGTCCCCATTCCATTAGCACAGTAGATCAGAATTAGTGGGCAAGTGAAAAATAACAAGATCAATTCAAAAACAACTAAGATGCATCCACAAATCCCTACGTTTCATGGAAATGACATATTAGTTTAACTGGATGTCTTACTCAAGGCAACATGAAAGCATTTCTATCACTACAGCCTGTAGACTTTGTATTGCTACAACCTCTCAGAATCATGTACTATATGTATAATCAAATATCCAGTGTGATAATTTACAAAAATTTCAGGTGGCTGGACTTCAACATAGATCCTATCAACTAAACCAACCGAGTGAAATCATGCATCCAGGTTTAAAGCATGTAATGTAGTCCAGTTATGTAAATAAACCTACTTCCTTGAAGTACTTCTGTCACGTGAAGGGGAACAGAAAAAAAGAACTTCTGTCCTATGGGTGTTAACGTATTTTTTAGGGCTACTCAGTATCCCACCCCACAGCCAGATGTTCAAACCAGTCTGTTAGAGGTCTATTTAATTGAGACCTTTCACTAACAGATTCACTGAATTTGCAGGGGAAGTTTTTCCAGGGACATCACTAAATAGCAAGAGAGAAGTCCCACAGCAAGCCCTCCAATGTGTAATTTTGCCATTGAGAACCAACAGCACCACAACACTATGGACTAACAATTCATGAAATAACAAGTTTATTAATACCAAATTGTGACAATTTAAGAGAATGCAATATGTCTTTGATAACATTTTAACTACAAAATTATACTGTGGCTATGTACAGGCAACCTACTACCAAGTCACACAAACGAGCACAAAGCAATTTAATAACAAAACTTTCTATACTAGAGCAGGGTAATTATAAGTATTTTCCTAGCAGACAATATCCACACTAGAGCAAAATACCCAAAACCTTAGAACTTAACAGAACCGCACAACAAACCTGACAGTAGAACAAACTAGGCAGTGAAACAGGCTTACCAGTAAAACAAAACAAAACTGCAATACACCCATCTAGAGCAAAACAAAGTCTTAAGTATAAAAAAAGAAACAAAATAACATTAGTTAAGGATCACTAACTCCAAAACGTTTCACGTGGAGTGGATGGAGAGAAGCATTTGTCAGTTACCTCCAGCAATACAGTGGAACCTCTCTGATTTTTCGCTGGGTTTAAATCTCTTATATCTTTTTTCCTCTTAAGACAAGTTTGAGTGACAGGCAAATAAACAAGCCTTTTGAGGGAGTTAGCTCATTGCTTTGGGACAGACAAAAGTCCGAGGATCATGTCTGGCTTCATGCCTTCAGGGTGTCTCTTAGAAGAAAGGGTAGGCAGTACCTCTGTATTGCCCCATTCTTCAGTTCACACCGAGGTTTACCAGTTTCTACGAATGTCTCCCCAGATGCTGGGGTCTTCCAGGAACCATCAAGAGCTTCTCTCTCCTTTTGTGACCTTATCTGTCATCCCACAACTTGTTAATTTCTTCCAACTGTAAGCTACATTTGCTTAGTCTCATGTGTAATAACCTTCCTTTAATAGAGAACATAATTAAACACATCTCTTTTTTGACTTAAAAATATGGGTTAATCAAGTTAACAGTTTAGACCTAAAACTGAACTTCCCAAGCAGTACTAATTAGAAAATCAAGCACTGGCAGATTTTATATCAGAAGAATATTCCTCTGCATATCACAATGATATGACTATACCAAAGGAAGAATTTTCCTGACTGCAACCAAGCTGAAACATTTATTAACAACATTCTACCACTTACCAGCTTTACAGTTAGGTAGTCCAAACATGATTCTTACTCTAAAAATTGTGCTAATGCCAACACAATAAGGCTCTTTTCAAAGTTTTGTACATCCTAAATCACTCCCATGTTTTCTGTTGTTTAACTAACATGACAGAAGCCGACAAAAAATATATACAATCCTAATCAGAGACAGGCACATTCAGTTGTTACCATACAGTAACAATCTGTATGTATAAAAAAGCAGGTATATATCATTAAAAAAAACTTTTTTACAAAAAGCTAACTATTAGCCTAAGCTGGGTAGGAGCATTTGATCGATTCAGCTCTGAAGAAGAGTTCTTAAATGGACAAATACAATACTTAAAGAAGCTTTTTGCTCCCTCCCAACAGACATACGTGTTGTGACTTCAAGATAATCAAAGCTCAGCAAAGTTAAAATCTATAGGTGAACAAGTAAAAAAAAAAAGAAAAAAAAAGGCAAGCTAACTCATAGCACAGTTTTGGTCACTAAAGATAAATGCCTGCACAGTTTAGCTCTCTGACTAGTCCCAATCAGAGACACTTTGTCTTCAAAATAGCTGGTACCCAACTCCAAGAATACTAGGTCTGCAGTTCACAGAACAGGTTGTGGCAGGGAGGGGGGTAAGGGAAGCCCATGGAGGATACCAAACAAACTGGTTTCCTAATGCAACAGCTGTTAACTATGCAAATCTTGCTTAACTAGACAATTTAACATTTAAATAGGTGTGCAAATACTAGAAGACACGTCTCCTCTGTAACTGCAACTTAATTCATGTAAATCATGTTTCAAGTTACATCATTGCATAAGTCAGGAGGAACAGTACCAAACCCTTTCAAACAATGAGTGTGGATACACACGAGTACAGCTGAAAGAGTCTGTCCCCACTCTGTCTGTCCAGGCAGAGAGTCTTAGAGACCTCACTATAATTTGGAAGAAGTTCTTGTAATTCACATACTTTAACTCACTACCATATTACTTAAGTATCAAAGATTACTTACTTACTAGTAACACTCAAGTGAAGAGCAGTAAACAGTGCACTGAGAACTCAGCAGCAGTTTTCCAGTATAGTTCCTCCATTTATTCATATGTAATTTTGGCACAACCACTCCCATTTTTGCTATCTTCCCTGTTTCCCAAAAACATTTTATAAAACCAAGTTTTACTTTACCAAATAATCCTTGAAGAGGCTAAGTTTGTCAGTAATAGAAGCAGAGTGGTTATGTCCTTGAAACACGTATATGTGTTGGCAAAGTGTGGCTGAACACAGCTCTGTCTTTTTCCAGTCAACTGTCTAAACCACTTCCACCCTTTCCTTTAGAATGAAAACTCAGAGATGAACTTCAACTTCAGGATAATCATGATTAAGCAAACAGGACTTCCTTGAGACACATGTGGTCCCATTTCCAAGGGTTAAGTACAACAAACTGTTTTTTCCTAGGCAGCACTTGCCCACAGCTACTCATGTTACAGTCCACACACTGGAAATACTCTCCAAGAGTAGAAGGAATATCACTTGATGTTGGTGCTTTTAACACACATCAGTTTGCAAGACCAATTACTAAGAAAAAGGCCAATACAGACATTTGAACCACAGCAAAGGGGCCAGGTAACTAAAGTGCAGACTAAACTAAACTAAAGTTACAGACCTAAACCCTTCTCTCCCCAAACAGGTTTTGTTTCCATTAACACCTACAAAAGATGAGATGCTCTATAAATGAGAAAGGAAAAAAAAAACCCTACCCAGAAAGCCCAAGATGACCTGCTTGAACTAAGAGCTCAAATACTGTCTTCAGTGTAATGGTGTGTGCATGATAAGGTCCTGCCAGGCAAATGCACTTAATAGTAAGTCTTGATGTCAGTGTCCAAGGTTCTACTACAGCTCTCCAGTACAGAGGCAGTATGACACAACCTACCTCCAGTCACCATTGCTGCAGAAGGTATAGCAGCAAGTTTTACATATCTCAAGTGATACTAAAAAACCCTACATTCAGTTATTACACCAAGTACAGAGAAAGCCCATTCAAGGAACATCTCAAACAACGCTGCCATGCAGAATATTTAGGAGGTTTTTCTAAATCCAAGTGTCACAATCAAGGTTCTCAGCAGTTGCATGTCTATTACATTGAAAGGTCACCTATCTCCTTGCACATATGGAAGATGGTGTACTTTCATCACAAAACCTGCCAGAGGGGCATAAAAATTAACTGTTTACAAATTCCCACAAGAATACAACATGAAGGCTTATAAGAAGCAATTACCTATATGCCTATGAAATGATTATTGGTTGACTGGAAATTAGGTCCTAAAAAACCAGTGTTTGTTTTTATAACAGGAAGCAATTTCTGCTTGAACCAATGCAGCCCTGAATTCAATCAAAGGGTCTTGCTCTGACAGAGGAATCCTTGAGACCATAGCTCTTACAGAGGAAGACTCCAGTCAGCAAAGGTTTCACTGCTCTATTTATGGCCTCTATGCTTCTGTCAACTAAGAAAAGGGTATGTGGTGCTTAAACACACCACACACTGAGACAGACTGTGAGGGGCTCAGGTCAGAACAGAGGAGTATGAAAGGAGCAGAACTTGCTCATGCATAGTAAAAAATGCAACAGCTTAAATACTACAAGACATTATTAAAGCTTGACAGAGCAAGACATAGAACCAAGAGTCATCACACTAAAGTATCTGTCATCCAGCTCTGGAATGACCAGTGTCCTTAGTCCAAGTGCCTATTTTGTTTTCATCTTCCCCTGCACTCCCCTACTGTTTCTCCATAATTGCCTACACATCTTATATATATATACATAATATATATATAAGTTCATATATCATTGTGGTGGGTTGACCTTGGCCGGACACCAAGTGCTCACCAAGCCTCTCTATCTTTCCCCTTTCCAGCTGGACAGGGGAGAGAAAATACAGGAAAACAACTCCTAGGTTGAGATAAGGCAGTTTACTAAAGCAAAAGCTTTAGAACAAGCAAAGCAGAAAATAACAAGGTTTATCCTCTACTTCCCATTAGCAAGTGATGTCTGGCCACTTCCCAGGAGTCAGGGCTTCAGCACGTGTGACAGTTGCTTAGAAGGCAAACTCTGTAAATAATGAATGCTCACACTTCCTCTTCCTTTCTTTAGCCTTCACTATCTGAGCTAACATCATATGGTATGAAATAACTGCTTTGTTTAGTTTGGGTCAGCTGGCCTGGCTGTGCCCCCTCCCAGGACCTTACCTTTGACTGGCCAGGGGGAAGGAATGTTGAGAGACAGCATTGGTGCTGCGCCAGCACTACGCAGCAGTAGCCAAAACACTGGTTTGTTATTAACACCTTTCTAGCTACCAATGCAAAGCACAGCACACTGTGGGAAAATGAACTCCATCTCAGCAAGAGCCAATACAATTGTCAAAAGAGAAAGAGGTTTAAAGGACATTCTTCTATCTAGCCACTGAAATACCAAACCCTGAAAGATTTCCCAACAGAATTGCAGCAAAACTGTAAAAGACGAATAAATGTGTTGTCTGAAATTACCCAGACAGTAAACAGAACTGATCAAGATGTTCAAATGTATTGAATAATTTTAACTGACTGAAAACACTTCTAGCAGCTTCAAACTGCAGAAAACATAGCAGTATGACAGTTTTCATCTCAAGCACCTCACCATTTCTCCATATATTCCTCAGTGCTTCATTTATAGGATGGGCTTCCACCAGAAGTAACTATAGGCATTGTTCCAATTGGAAAACTTGTTCTTCCCTTCCTTTGTATGAAGTGGAACTGATCACATCTTAGAATCTGAGCCCTCTCTTCTCAAATCACATGGTTTAGAGGAAAATTGTTTCACACAGGTTTAAGAGTCAAGACACACCCACTCAGCCCACAGACAGCTGTCAGACAACCAGCTACTGAAGCTTAGGAGTGTTTTTACACACGGGAAAAACCTATATTAGCACAGACATCTCAAATAATTCTCTCATCATTACTTTATGGTAATGTGCATGAGGAGTGTTGTGCCCCACACCAACACCCAGTAAAAAGGCAGGGTACTAAGTGCAATACTCATTGATTATTGTTGCTTCTGCTGGCAAGTACTGTTATACCCTTATGCACAAACATTTCAGGACCAAGATACTTAAGCTGACAAACCCAGCCTGGCTGAGCTACCTGCAGCTTCTGAGGAAGCGCATCAGCAACAAGCTTATCTTCAAATAAGTGCTTCATTTTGGTTGCTCTCTTTACACAGACCACATTTAAGACAAAAGTACATGAAAGTACATTATGAACTGTTGTCCACTCAAGCACAAGTCCCATGACTTTGTAGTTCATTAAGTCCTAACCACATAAGGATTATTCATAATTTCTAACCTCAAGTACATTATGCCAAACTGCCCCAGCATAAGCAGCACTACTCCCATACATCCAGTAGTGAAAGACTGCAACAACTAATGTAATTGACATTACCAAAGCAAGTACTACTACCACTAGAAAACTACTACCCCTAGAGTAGTGCTCATGGCAGTTTTAAAACAGGTCAAGCATTACTACAACTGCTTACACTCAGTTTAACCTGAAAACCAGACCATGTGGTCACATTTCCAAGTCCTGTACCCTGGAGGCTTTTCCCAAAGCATTCAAACAGAAAAGGCCTTTCCATTAATTCTCTATTCATGAAATCCCTACAAAAAGGGAAATAGATTCCTGGCTATTTTTCAGGAAAAAATACATTAAAGACAGACTGTTTAGAAACAGTACTAAAAGCTTTGAAGGCATACTATTTCAGCATGCTCATCACAGTCCTCACTACAGAAATATACCCCTGCTTTTCAGTAGCCCTGCTGGCAAGTACAACTCAATAAAAATAGAACTGACCAGAACAGTTAACCTTAAACTACTAGTGTCTAACAAAGTATGTTTAGTACCACATTTAGTTACTGTGCAAACATAAGAGAGCCTTCACTTAAACACACAGCATTGATGAGAAGACAACAGAAAAAAATATCAAACAAGTCACATAAGGTAGCTAGAGCTAGCTGTCTAAAATCCAGAATACAAACTTCAATTTTAAAGCCCCTTTTTAACTCTGTCTAAACAGCTTTTATTTTAGTCACAAGCAGGGGGGCTGGTAGAAGAGGTTAATATTTAGTCAATCTTGAGAGAAATGTAACCTTTACAACCCACAGAAACTATATGGAATGCATTTATTATAGTTCTAAAGCTCTATTTAGGTCCACTTGAACAGATACGTGGAATAGTAGCTTTGTTTGCACGAAGTCAGACTGCATTTAAGCTTTGGCTCCAGTGTCTGAGAGTCACTTAGACGGTGACTTCATCTAACAAGAGGGAAAAGGATACCCAGTTTAATTCCCCAGCTCCACTGCTACTGCTGATTTATGAGATTCATCATGCCAAAAAACCTCAGTTTTGGGATACCAGAGAGCTCAATATGCAGCAGGTGGAAGGACACTGGAATTTCCACATCTGAGGGTTTTTTATCCCGAATTTTATCTAGGCAAAATTCAACAATTTAACTGTCCACGGATTATGGCCCTCTAGGTAGCCCACTAAGACCAAAGATGCAGCAACTTCAAATATACCAATACAATCTGGAAACACAACACCAGGCATAGAATACCAGTTACTTTCAGCAAGTTTTAAAGGCCAAAAGAATCATTCTATAGCTGTACTCAAGCCTTTTTCATTGTGATAGATAGCTGTATCAGCAACAGTTACACTGCAGGAAACAAGCTTTTGCACATTTATAAGAGTATGTAACACTATTTTGTTTTTCAGTTAACAGTATTACCTAGAACTGAAGAGTTTTAGAGGATTAGTTTAACATGTGACTAGACTTGTACCATTTAGAAGACAAAAATACATCCCTTCTTTGAAGAATTTCAACATGCAGTCAGGCAAGCAATCTGTTCACATGACAACAGAAGAGATTTCCAAATGCAATACAAACACAGTAAAACAAATGGCCAGTGACTGAACTCTACCAAGAATAAGCAGAAGTAGGGGCAGTTTCACCTAAAGAGCACAGGTACCTTTTAGTGCAAGATGAATGCCGGGCTATCCCACTAAGCGAAGATAAATTCAGATAGTGCAGTAGGTGTGGACTACCATTCACATTTTCAACTACAGATCACAGTGAACACTACTCAGGTTAAAGGGGTCAATACTAATTGGCTACTGCTACCAGCAACTCCTATTTCAGCAGCAGGGACTCTTTAAGCACCAGTGAGAACCTCCCCACACATTAAAAGAGCATTAACACCACTAAATCACAGGTAGCTTCTACAATGCCTATTCACAAGTCACAGCAATGCACTTTGCTTTGTTTAATGCAACACACAGATGGAATAAAGGAAGAACACAGATTGTGCCTATGGTTTTATCACTGGCAAGTATCCTGCAGACACTCATGGGACAGTCTGGGACTACAGATAAAACAGTAGTCAGTTTAATACAGGACTTCTGATGCCACTAGAAGTCTTGTTACAGTCTTCAGTGCTAAATTCCACAGTGGAAATGCTTCTGCCTTATGAGACAAGAAATTTCTCACCTGTTCACTTGAGTTTTAAGAACCCACAGAAGACTTTTTGCTCATTACCTTTTCCAGCACAATTTCTTTTGCCTGTATGAAAGACATTTCTGAACAGAAGATTTTCTGGATATCAGAATGCAACTTTTGGCATCTCCCTAACAGGTCTAACCACCAAATTCTGTTTCAGTAAGAAGCTTTCCAACAAGACTTTGGATTCGAGATCCATCAAAATTGAACAAGTCAAATTTTGCCCTTCTGACTTCTGCTCTGCCCCAAACTCCCACTCAAGCCACAAACTGAGTCTGAACTTCGAGTCCTGATTTAGATGTAAATCAGATTTGCACCAGGGTGCAGTATCAGGCCTAGAGTAGAAGAACATAACCTAGAGCAACATTTACAAGGGCAACTCCAACACATAAGAAAATTCAGACACAATTTACAATGTCCTTAAAGTTCTCAGCACACTTGGTCTTCCTGGATCAATAAAACAGAAGTCCAAATTTTGCATCGACATTAACATACACAACAAGTAAAAGGCTCAAATCACTTCACCAGACATTTTTATTGCACACTCTAGAAGAAAGTTTCATTATGGTACTGTTATACATTCAGCACAACCCAATGATGTCAGAGTAGATTCTTGTATTACTATGAAACATCAAGGAACTGTATTTACAAGAAAGCAAAACTTAAAGAATATTCTCACTTTAAGTAAAATATCCAGTCTTCACAGAGTATACATTTGGAAAAGTATTCATGCCATTACTTCGGTGATCTCAGAAGTATTAACAAAGTATTCAAGCCCCTATCATCACATCCCACCTGCACTCCTCTAATTTTACAAGGCAATCATCAAGCTTGTTTGTGAATTTGTGGTGGGTTGACTCTGTCTAGACACTTGGTGCTCCCTGATCTATTCTATCACTCCTATCCTCAGCAGGACAAGAAGTGGAGAAAATAAGACAGAAAAAACTCATAGGTCAAAATAAAGGCAGATTAAAAAAGTAAAAGTCATGTAGAGAAACAAAGGATAACAACCTACTTCCTAGGCAGGCAAGGTTCAGCCACTTCCCTGGAAGCAGGGTTTCAGTAGACGTAGTGATTGTTCCAGAACACAAATGTCACAATAAGTGGCACAGAGCTGTGTACAGAGCAGCTGGAAATTTTCCCAATATAAATGTTTAATTTCTCACTGAACTTAAAGTGCAGAAGTGCTCTGATGAAACAGACACATAATTGTGTATATTGAACAAGTTAAGACACTGAGCTTTCATAAGAGCAAAGATACTTAATACCACAAGTACAGCTGTGTCCATTTTCTAAACATTTCAAAGCTTCTAAAATGCTTCAGGTGAAAATGGAACATAAGTTACTCTTTGGACCTTTTATTAAAAGCAACACATACACAGTTTTTCAAACTGAAACAGCAGGGCTGAAAACAGCTTCTGATGCAGGCAGAAGAGGTGTTCCTACTGCTGCTGCAGTATAATAAAGAACAGTGACAGCCATATATATGCACACGTCAAGGGCCAAGCTAAATGCAGCCTACAACACACAGCACTATGCTTTGAAATAGTTTGTGATAAAGTTCCGAGAACAACAAAAATTAAACCATTTCTTTACAAGTCCTCATTGTCTCAGTTATCCCAGAAAGCCTCACACTTTGAGACTTCTGGAAGTGTTAACGCCATCTTGCCATCCACTTAAATTTTGCAATAGCACCATATACTATTTGGAAGTGATATTAGGGAATTACCCATTTTTCTAAATTTGTCCAAAATTAAAAAAAAAAAAAAAAATCGGTACTTATCATGCTTTGTCTTTTTGCTCCCACAAACACTGGAATTCACTTTCAACAGTGCTTATCTACCAAAAAAAAGTAAGCAGCTCAAGATGTTTAGAGCATCTTACATGAAAAGCTGTATCACTAACCTACCTTACTCCACAGCCTGCACCTCCATTTATTGCTATATTTTGCTTTGTTTTGAGCAAGCTATTTCACAATATCCTTAACTTGGACAACTTCCTATGTACATTCACAAATTCTCACTGTTATTCAGAGAATCCTTGATGACTAACAAAAACTAGTCGCAACTCACAATTGAAAACAAGCTATTTTATAATTTTCTTTAGTTTAGTTTTCCACAAACTCTCACATACAGGTGTTTACTTGCTTACACAGCACCTTGCTCTGTAGTACACCAATGCTTCCTATTGAGACAATACATCTGCAAATCCAACAGTACAGAGAAATTCTGTGCTGAATTAATTTCTGAAGCTGAACACAAAGTCTGAGGGCAATAGAGAACTGCAGTTCCTCAAGAGAATATCCAATATACTTGAATAAATAAACAACCACTCTCATTCCACACAAAGCCCCCTTACTCAGATATTTCGAGTGCAAATCACTTTTTCCTTCAGTCCCATTGAGCTAAGGGAAGAAAGCTAATCCAGAGGATGGAAAGAGCACAGGAAATGCCTGTCACACTTTTAGAAGTCAGAGATCAAAGCTTCCTTACTAAGCAGTAGAAAATTATTGTAAAGTGAATGTAATTTCCAAGTGACACTAAGGAGCTAAGATCCCTAAGCAAGTAATGAAAACACCTCTATTTTGCTATTACACTACCTGCATTTTGTCCCATCCCTCACACATAAGTATTTCTTATGATTCCTGACTGCCTGTCAGGAAGCAAAGATGTAAAAAGGTATTGAGAAACTTACAGCTATCAGGGCATAACCGCTCTCTGGTAATAATGCTGTCAGGAACCGTTCTTGGTAGCAGAGTTATGCAGTACTTTCTATAAGATTTAGCCAGAGCAGAACAGAAACTCTTCCAGGAAACCTAAACTACACGTTCTTCCAACACTCTACTTCATACTTTTCCCTCTGTAAGGCAGGAAAAGCACAAGTAGTCTATCCCCAGAAAACAGTTAAAGCAATTCCTGAGTTAGTAAAGGAAAAATAAAGCAAGAAAGTGTTCAACATCCAGTGTTGCTCCCTACGTAGGATAAGAAAGACACTGTCATTTTAACTGCTCCTAAACCATTGACTTGCTGTATATTTTTCTGGGAAAGTCTAAGCTGATGAGAAAACTATGCATAAGTTGCTGTGCTGCCCAGAACACCAGCATCCTTCCAGAGGATATTCTTAGAATTGCATTTGATGACATACACAATAAAACAGTTAATGGAAATCATCACTTCAGCAGGATATAAAATTCCTCTTCTCATAGAGGCTCTTATTGTATAAACTGTTCTATGAAAAATAACCCAAACATCTGCATTAATAATTAATAACTAAATGCTAAACTAAATAATGCTCCTCTTTACTCCTGACAGCAGCCATCTGTTCATTTAGCTAACCCTGCTAACCCCAAGGCAAGAGTGACAAGCACCACCGCAACTTGCTTTTGTTACACATCCTAATACTCCCATGTTTCAGTGCATGTTACTTGTGTTTCCAAACTGTAATAATGTGGCATTAATCATACCAGTAACAGTCTTAAACACACACACCTACACTGAAATGCTCCAGACACCAAAGAAAATTGTCTTTGGTCTTCAATTAAAGAACACAGGTGGAGCATAGCTTTTTATGCATCAAGATGCCAGCTTGCAATTTCTGTAATCATTCTTGTCCTGTTAGACATCTTTCTTCTTTTCTTCCTTTCTATATATATTTTTTTATACTTAGTCAGTTGTTCTTTCAAAAGAATAGTACTTTTCAAGGGAACGCTTCACTGGGTTTTAAAAACCGGATTTTATACAAAACTCCCCACTTTTCACGGGTTAGCCTTTGCACGCAGGAGTACTAGGTCCTGTTATCCCGAAATTCAGTGGCCATCCTTAAACGAAGACCTTTTCAGGCATCTTACTCATGCAGCTCCACACGCAGGTCCCTGCTCTGGCTACTGTCAACTCAAGCAGCTCAACCCTTGCTGTTCCCCGTGCCACCGTCCAGACCCTGGTGCCCCCGGACCCAACAAATCCGACCGCTTCGGCGAAGACATATTTCACTCTGTTGAAACCGGTGTGGGCAGGGTCGAGAGGCAAGGGAGAGGGACCAGAGCCGTCCCTGCCCACGGCTGGGGGGTGTGGGGGCTGTCGCCTGGAAGGGGAGAAGCGGGGACTGCTCCGTACCTGACCCAGTTGTCGCGGAACTTGCTCTGCTGGGGCTGGTTCAAGTAAATGGTGCGGGCTGGTGCCTCGTCCAGATCCGCCGCGGACGTGGCTCCGGACATCTCATCATCCGCCTTCTTATAGCCCGAGGTTGAACAGACAGGTCCTGCAGGGAGAGCGCGGAGGGGAGGCGGTCAACGAAGGGCCGCACCCGCCGGAGC